>MEHQ01001352.1:223402-467019 GCA_008828725.1 Saccharina japonica
CACTATGCAGGGTACAGGTAGCCTCCGCAGCCTCAATCTATTACTACAGTATGGGGGGGACGATGCTGCTGTAGTCGAATGGAGATTGCGGGCGTGTAGTTCAGTTTTGGACACGCATAACATGCTGTAGGGATTTTAGGTGTACCTCTTCGGACTTGTGTATCCTTTCCCTGCTAAGTGTACGTGTTCTTTAGGATTCTCTGATGGCTCTAGCACTTTTGCGACCACGGGCCGTGATCTTGCTAGATCAGACTATAGGGATTAGCAACTGAAACGAGTTTAATGTGAAGAAAAACAACATTAAACCTTCATTTCTACCCGTCGACATCCCGCACACCCAGTGTCCGTGCCGATTCTTCATCCTAAAAAGTTACCATTTATGTGTAGCTAGTTATGTAGTCACAAAACTACGACACAGAGATACTACGCTCAGTGCAGCAAGCAGAGAAGACCATGCAATGCCATATACGACAGGCAAGACTTACCCTGCTAGCAATCCAGGTGCATGGAAGAGAACAAAGGAGGGAAAAAAAAGAGAAAACCCGAAAAAAAAAGAATAAAGAATAAATATAATATAGCAAATCAACAAACAATCAAACAACCAAACCAAAACATGACAAAAAAAAAAAGTATCGTGTGTGTTCTCCACATTAAACCCTCCTTTCTACTCGTCGACATCCAGCACACCCAGTGTCCGTGCCGATTCATCCTAAAAGGTACCAGTTTGGTCACAAAACTAGGACAGAGATACTACGCTCAGTGCAGTAAGGAAAGAAGACAATGCAATAATGCCATATACGACAGGCAAGACCTACCCTGCTAGCAATCCAGGTGCGTAAAAGAGAGAAAAAAAAAAAGAGAAAAAGCGAAAAGGAAAAAAGAAACAAAAAAGAAACAAAATAAAGCAAATCAACAATCAAACAACCAAACAAAAACATGACAAAAACAAAAAGTGTCGTGCTTCTCCCAGAGAAGATGCGACAGACAATACAATAAAATGAAATGGAATGAAAAACAACGCAAACAGAGCAAGACTAAGAACGACAGGAAAGGACAGGCAGCCCGAGCACACCAAAAGCCCCTTCCAGGCAGCCGAGGCAGGTTTGTGCCCGTATCACAGACTGGTTCTGCCAGTTAGTCAGTCTGGTACCTTGCTACCCTGTCTGCCGTCTCTTTCCTGCTTTCGTCCGCCGCGGTTTCCCTACGAACCGCCCCCCCCCTCTGTCGCAATTCCCTTGGACGCCACCCATACCACGGATGCGTGGCGCTTCCTACTCAGTTCCGTTTCGTTTTCGTGCCACACACGAAAGTCAAGGAAAGAGAAGAGGAAATATAAAAAACAAATGAACACGTACGTAGCCAAAGAGAAAACCCAGGGAGATACAGAAAGACAGTAAAACAAAAGCAAAAAAACGACCACGGCAAAATAAATACACAAAATAAAATTCAACAATGCGAGGAGGTGTAGCATGGCTGTCGTACCCCCCTGGAGAAGCTGCTACGCTGCTCCAGGCAATACACCAAGCAAGAAAAAAAAAAAAAAAAAGACCACCAGAAATAACCGAGGAAAAGCGCGGGGCTCGCCATCCACCAATCCAGGTAGTACATCTTCCTTATCACAGGGATAAGAACGAGAGGAACAACTAAACTGACACGAAACGAAAACCACAACAGGGCTGCGTTCGAAGCAGCTACAGAGGTGCGCGGCAACAGCATAGTAGGAACTTACTAGTCAGCCTGGTAACTTGCCACCCTGTCGGCTGTCTCCTTCCTGCTCTCATCAACCGCGGTTTCCTTACGACTGTTGCCCTCCCCCTTCCCATTCCCTTGTGCATCACCCGCAACAGATGCGTGGCGCTGTCCACTCAGTTCCGGAAGATATGTAGACCAATGTCCCATTGGACCCGAAGAATCAATACCAGATGACGATAAGTCGTGGGAAAAGTCTGTCGGGGAAAGTGAGGACCAAGACGAGTGCGTCTCATTCTTGCTCTATTCCCCAGCTTGCCACGAATGCGAGCCTCCTACACCCAGGGGAAAATGTTACAGATGTTTCCGTTTTCCACAATGGTTACCTCAACGTTGACATTGCACATTTTCACCCAACAATGGAGAATATGTGTGTGTGTTTTCAGTTTTCATGCATATCAAACCGTTCTTCCTACCAGTCGATGTCCAGTCCAGCACACCCATTCCCTTTTTCCCCTCGCTGCCTCGGCAAGGTCTTTGCTTTGGCATGGCCCATAGCGAGGGGGGGGGTCTTTCTAGCGAGCAAGGCTAGACTCACCCTCAAGCGGACCGATACCTTCTTGCTGCTGCGCACCCGCCGCGAAGCGTGTGCAGCGGTAGAGTTGGATCGGCACTGGTGCGTCAGGCGCAAAAGTCCAGATGCACGGGCCTTTTTGGCCGTCGGTGTAGACAGCAATGTCCATCTCACTTTTGTGCGCGGAGGCAGACGCCATCAGAAAGGTGGACGGACACTACGTACACAGCCCTAGGTATGTTTGCTAGAGGGAGCTGTACTGTCTCAGTAACCTGGCTTCGCCATCAAAGGAGGAGGGAGCGTGTGGCGACGAGCTGTTGTTGGACTGGTCAATCCCTTCAGCGCGAGAATTTTTATTTTTCAGACCAAGCACCCTGAGTGCAACGAGAGAGAAAGCGAGGAGCCGACTGGGAAGGACAGCAACGAGAGCGTGTACGGACGGAGCGGGTCGAGTGTGGTCGTGCTAGGACTGGCCGAGCGGCACCGGAGCGGCGCGCCTGAGCAGCAGCACAGCAGCGCGCCGGCGCAGCAGCACAGCAGCGCACAGGAGAAGCGATCCGGAGCACGGACGACATCGACCCGTGACGGACGAACATTTGGCGCATCGTTACGCCCTCGAACATTCACGCTCCGCTCTAACGGCCTACACGAAAAACGCTATGTAAAACTGAACACAGGGGACGGTAGAGGGCCGCCACTCCCCCCCCCCCCCTGCTTGATACAAGGCCTTTCATACTACTACAATACCAGGGGCGGCCGCAGGCCTATGAGCTGCAGCTGCGTAGAGAGGCAGCGACTGCAGCAGGAGAGTCGAGGGAGAGTAGTGAGCGGTACAAAAGAGCTATGAGCTCGATCGAAGGTGGACCAGAAGGTCCCGAAGAGCCGTGGGATCCACAGGCTTGGATGGATAAGCACTACTGCCTGAAGAAGGTCGCGACGGACGGGGCCTCTGTATCAGTCCAGTCAAATCTAGGAAGTGGTCGACGCCTTGATGCCCTATACTCGCCCTGCCCTATATCGTATACTTCGAGTATACGAGTACCTGGTATCTGGTATCATAATACTCGTATATACCGGTACGTACCTGCCTGTGGTACCTCATATAACCATGTTGCCTTGCCTTACCACCGAGCTGCAGCAGCATGCTTGCTCGCACAGGTGAATCTTGGTAATACAGCAGCAAGCAGTACTCGTAGCGCTTCCCGCAGCTACAGCAGTCGAACATTGCAAGCCGTTGCTTCGTGTGTTTCTGGGTGGGGACTTGGATGCCGTATTTAGACGAGCCACGGATGTATTCATACTGGTGTGGGTAGACCCTTTTACTCACAATCTCGTGCTACTATATCTCGGTAGCACTACTTGTACGAGTAATTGCCCCGGTCTGCCCTACGTAGCGGTACTACAGTAGTATTAATAGTACCTCCTTAATACTGCACTGCTGCTGTACGTGCGGAGAATATTTATTTTTGACCGGCGCTACAGCAGTATAACCTGGTAGAACACTGCGAATCGTTGCTCGGGTTGTTTCATGTTGGTTCTGTGTGGGGACGTGAGCGCCGTGTTGCACGAACCACCTGGTACGAGTAGACAATCTTACTGCTTCATCCTGTAAATATCCTGTACCTATCTGTCGGAGATGTGATGTTACTCGTACGTTATTTGACTTGTTGCGAGGGTTTGCATCTGTCCGGTACTTGCTGTTACACCAAACATACACCGATACTGACCGACACACCCTGCTGGATACACCCGATACACCACCGGTATACACAAGGTATATTCGTACACGAAAAAAAAAAAACAAAAAAAAAATGGTAATTTTGTTTTTTTCGGCCTCTGGGAGGGGGGGAGGGGGGGGGTTAGGTGTATGATATCCAAATCCTCGGCCGCCCTGCGGACACTGTTGTTGTTGTTGTTGTTGTCTTCACATCAAACTCGTTTCAGTTGCTAATCCCTATAGTCTGATCTAGCAAGATCACGGCCCGTGGTCACAAAAGTGCAAGAGCCATCAGAGAATCCTAAAGAACACGTACACTTAGCAGGGAAAGGATACACAAGTCCGAAGAGGTACACCTAAAATCCCTACAGCATGTTATGCGTGTCCAAAACTGAACTACACGCCCGCAATCTCCATTCGACTACAGCAGCATCGTCCCCCCCCCCCCCTCCCACTCTTTACCAATGAATTTGCCGACTACAGCGTAACTACTGTCTGAAGTGCTGTCTGTACAAAAACACACGGTAGGCGTGGAACAAGATGGAGCACGCAGCTGCTGTCTGAAGTGCTGCCAGAATGACAGTCCGCGGGCACACAGTGAAAAAGAACAGCCAACCAAAGCCATCATGTCCATTGACAATTACCCGAATCTATCCTGAACGGTCTGTGTTAGGCACAGCATTATAAACATCGACACTGATTAGGAATCGTTCCACATTGAAGGGGTCTTCCACGATCAGGCACACAATGAAGGCACCCGGGGTGTCCGCGCCATCTCTGCCGCGTCTCTCTACAAAACCAGTGACGTCNCCCCCCCCCCTGTCAAAACGTAAAAGTTGAACAATTTGACGTGAGGTGTCGAAAAAAAATTTTTCGACTACCCTTGGTGTCCGTGCCCATTGTTTATGCTATACCGCTATACGAGGTGAAGAACAACCGACTTTCCTATTACGGGGGAGGCATAGTAAATACTAGTAATACTAGTAATACTAGTAAATAGGACCTATGGTACACACAAAAAAACTAAATATCAATCTATCAATCTATTTTTACAAAAACTTTTTAGTCCTATTTACTTATAGCCCTCCGTAATGACTGAGAAATGCCTTTCTGATGAGAACGATAATCGATCGTGGTAATTTGTTTATTTTTAAGAGGTACACTTCGCTCACAGTCAAACTTTGATCTTGAACATATATATATATATGTGTGTGTGTTCAATGATTGTAAGAATCGATCTACAAAATACTAATCCAAACACCAGTGACAAACTCGTAAAACAGAGGATATAAGGCTGTTTCTTAGGGAAGTTCGATTTGGTTCAGTTCGATTTGTTTTTTGTCGGCCATATATTATTGATGTTTTTGATCCGGAACGCCGTCGAAAGGGTCGTGCGCTTCTCGGAATGCATTCTCTTAAATCCCACAGGTAGGCCCAGGCCTTTAAGGCACGCCGCAGGCGCAAATAGGCATATGGAGATAGGCCCGCCGCAGGCGAAAAAATTGAAATAGGCACGAAGATAGGCAAATGCCTGGAATGCCTTAAACGTGCCTATCTATGCCTGAAATAATGCCTTAAACGTGCCTGAAACCGTCAAAGCACATCCCACACTAATTTCAAGTAGTTTTAGGGTTTCAGGCATAAATGCCTATCTTGCTTAATCCCATACTGAGTTCAAGTAGTTTTGGGTTTCAGGCATAAAGGCCTATCTTGCTTCCTATCTTGCTCAATCCCACACTAATTTCAAGTAGTTTTGGGTTTCAGGCATAAATGCCTATCTTGCTCAATCCACACTAATTTCAAGTAGTTTTGGGTTTCAGGCATAAATGCCTATCTTGCTTCCTATCTTGCTCAATCCCACACTAATTTCAAGTAGTTTAGGGTTTCAGGCATAAATGTCTATCTTGCTCAATCCACATTAATCTCAAGTAATTAAGGGTTTCAGGCATAATTGCCTCTCTTGCTCAACCTAACACTAATTTCAAGTAGTTTAGGGTTTCAGACATAAATGCCTATCTTGCTCAACACGCGACAGTAACACATTTTGAACTGCACCTTCGTTTTCGGAGACGAACCACTAGACGAACTACTTGAAATTAGTTAAAATTTTCCCTTTGGAACTGCACACCTGCGTTTTTCTTATGATACTTGATTGAAGTTTCGGAGCAACGAAATGGCACAACATAGCTAATATTACGATTACTAGCTTAAAACATACCGGTATGTATATACAACAGCAAACAAGGCTGCAGGTGTGCGCGTTACCTACTGCAGCAATATATTCACCAGAATAATGCTGTACGGCGCTACGCAAATTTCCTCGACACTCGACTATTAATAGGTATTTTGTACTGGCTCAACGTGAACCATCGTACGGTTATGCCATCATTCATCGTCGTGTACGGCTTGGGAAAGCTACACTCCCGCTTGTGTTTTTTGCTTCCGCGAAGAGTTGCGTACCGTATTAATGATGGAACAGGGGACGCTCTCTAAAGCCATAACTCATATAATATGTATGAAACAAAACGAGCTTTGATTCGCACTGTTAATAAAAATAAGGGAAGCGGCCAAAAAAAGGTATACCTCGTCCTTTTGCGGCCAAAATCAGGTACATACTTAAAACCAAGCCAAAAACGCACTCCACGTGCGCTGCCATTGGTCCAAAACTCGTTGTACCGGTTTTTGCCTCTTCAAAACCCAGGTATACCTGATTTTGTCTACTCTGCTTGACTTTCACCTTTTTTTTGTCGTTTTTAAGCCAATCAGAGGCCCTTCATAGTTCCACCCCATGCCCCCTATACAAATACCGACGTACGCGGAGACCCCCTTCTCCCCTCGCACCTCGCACTACACGCCACTCGAGCGACACACATACATATCTGCCTGCATATACCTCCGCCGAAATAATACGAGATAGAAGGCTCCCCTTCGGGATTGTGGTTGACTTGGAATACCAGGGGTGTCACAAAAGTTGAGAAGGGAGAATACAGCAGCAGGCGTTCGTTCCTCGTACCATTAATAGCAGCTACTCGTATACGTAGCCACCGGGCGAGCACGAAGAGCATGAAAAAAAATCTACTTTGCATTGCAAGGAACGGCAGGTTCGTGGGGTGCGTTTTAAACTTGATTTTAGTATTACCTGTTTTTGGCCCCGAACGGACCAGGTGTACCTGTTTTTGGCCGCTGCCCTAAAAATAAATCATCAATTTCGAATCCAAACCTTGTGCATGCGCGGGCAAGCAAATCATCAAGCCCCAGCGTTGGTTCTGTTCTGCCCCATCACCCTTAAGCGATATGATCGGTCGATTCATCGGACACAAAAACCACAAGAAAGCACCATCCAAATCATTGAAAGCCCGTTGCCTTGTCTACATCGTTCCGTGAAGAGCCTGCGTATCAGAAGACGCCAAGCAAGAGTGTTGTTCTACGCCACCCAATGACCCTCACTTGACGGCACACTGCGATTGGTGTTGACCGTTGACCCCTCTCTACCGCAATCTTCGAAACTGCTGGTGGTGTGTGCGTACTTCCTTCTTCACCGGGCATGGTGCCTGCCACCCAGAAGGTGGTATCGTGATACTCTGGGACGACACCATCCCCGGCTGCTAGCAGAGCTGTGGCCGTGCGCGATGCCTTGCTTGCTTGGCTGTGCGCTGTGCGTCTGTGCGTGCACTGATGCACTGCTGTGTGACCGCGTGACCGCAAAAAAAACACAACAAATAACCCCCTTTCCCCTAAATTTGGGAGTTCCAATATAACGGCGTTATTTTTTATGCCTTTTTTGTCATTTTGACATGCCTGGCCATGTCTGAGAAAAGATAGGCAAGATAGGCACGAAAATCGCGTTCAGGCACGCTGTTTTCAGAAAAGGTCATTCAGGCATTATTTCAGGCATGCCTTAAAGGCCTGGGCCTACCCACAGGTACCCAACGAAAAAATCCGCTTCTCAGTCGAAGTAGTTTGAAATATCCAGCATTTTCACAAATCGAGCAATAGGCATCATATGCAATTTGAAGGTACTTTCCAGTCAGAAATTACGGGAATTTTGAATAGTTTGTGCTTCTGGAATGTTATTTGTTGGATATTATTGAAAAAGCCACAATCCTCAAGAACTTGAACATGCTTCGATGGAGAAGCGGATTTTTGCGTTGGATACCTCTGAGATGTTGGGCGCACTCATCTCGAGAAGCGCACGGCCGATTAGCCCGCGTTCCCGGTCAAAAACATCAATGATGGGTTGAAAAAAAACATATCGAACTTGAACAAATCGAACTTCCCTAAGAGACAGCCTAAGGAAACTAGTATTTAGGTGCGAGGTACTTCGCCCATGAATCCGAATTTTATTGGGATCTTCGATATCTTGAGGCTGCCGATGCCTATCTTGTTCGTATTGTTTTGTCGTCGACGGGTGTCACAAATGACAATAGTTTGCTGTGTACATTTGAACTGTTAGGGAAGTACATATCTTACAATTTACAATACGAAACCCAATATATATGTTTCGACTATCATTTTCCTCTGAAATACGAATCTCAATTCTCAAAAAGGAGAATCGGCTGTTCCAGGGAGATACAAGCTATTCTGCTATCACGTGGCCACGAAACCACGACACAGAGGTACTACGTTGTAAGTTGAAATGCAGCAAGCAGAGCAGAGAATGCAATGTCATGTTTGACAGGCATGACCTACCCATGCTAGTAATTCAGATGCGCTGAAAAAGAGACAAAAGAAGAGAAAATGAAAGGATGGAACAGATGAAAAGAAAACAAACAAACAAACAAACAAACAAACAAACAAACAAACAAACAAACAAACGAAAGAACCAACAAACGCAGAAAAGAACAAGAAACCAAAAAAGTGTCGTGTCCCTCCGGAGATACGACAGACAATACCAGTAGAATACAAGAATTGCAAAAGAAAACAAAATACAACGTAAAACAGAGGAAGACTAAGAAAAACTAAACGACAGGCAACCGAAGTACAAGCGAAAAAGGAAAAAAAAAAACACCTTCCAGTCAGCCGCTAGCTGCAGTTTGTGGTACCGGCAGCACATACAGGTTCTACTTGCTTGTCGGCCTGGTACCTTGCTGCCCAGTCCTCCGTCTTCTTTCTGCGTTCGCCGACCGCGGTTCCCTTACGACCGTTGCCCCTCCCCCCTCCCCAGGCCCTTGGACGCCACCCATACGACGAATGTGTGACGCTGTATACTCAGGTCCGCCTCACACAATAAAGAGCATGATATAAACCTAAACAGAGGAAGACTAATATCGAAAGAATAGGACAGGCAACCGAAGGGCAACCACTTGAATCACCTTCCAAACAGCCGCAGCAGTTTGTGTTGCCGGTAGCACAGACAGGCTCTACCTACTCGGTCTGGTACCTTACTACCCTGCGTGCCGTCTCAGTCCTGCTTTCGGCAACCGCGGTTTCCGTACGGCCGTTGCCCCCCTCCCCGCCCCCCTTGCCTTGGTTGCCACCCATATAAATTATGTGTGTCGCTTGTTTGTGCCGCTTGCAACTCTGATCGCGCCTCATCTTCGTGTCAAAAACGAAATAAAATATAAACAAATACCTGGTACACAAGAATGTAAGAAACTACAACAGCAGCAGCAGTAGAACCAAAGAACACCTGTATACAGTAGTATGAAATAACGCGAGGGGTTGTGGCATCGCGATCGTGCCGTCCCGGACGAGTTGCGACGGGCAATGCACCGAACAAAGAAACCAACAAAGCAAAATAGAACGAATTACCGATTAAAACAAGCTCGCCATATTTATCAAGCCACACAGGACAAATTTCGTATCACAGGGATAAGAACGAACGGGAAACGTACCAGAAAAACACAGCAGCGTCGCATTCGAGGCAGCCGCATAGGGGCACGGGTAGCCTAAACAGGTTCTATCTATACTAGTCGGGCTACAGTAGTACTTGGCTACCCTGTGGGCTGTCTCCTTCATGTTTTCGTCACCCGCGGTCTCCTGAGGACTGTTGTTGCCGACCCCCATCCCACTCCCTTGGGCACCACCCACCACGGATGCGTGGATCAGCCTACTCACATCACAACCGACTCATCCTTGTCCCACCTGAATATGAACCGTTCGGCTGCTTTGGGGACCCCCCGGTACCACTTACCCGAAATATTTGCTCCAGCGATCCAGATCGCGTCTTTACTCCAAACACCCACGGGGATTGTGCCGTAACGCGGCTCCGGAGAACTTGCACGTGCGTGCGAGTCTAACGAATCTGCACGTACATTCAATACGGGTATATTATGTATATAATAGCAGGAGTTGTTGTAGATATTTATGGCCTACATACTAATTCCCGGTGGTCTAACTGGTAGCCACGAAGCCTGTAGGCCCGGATGTCGAGGGTTCGATTCTCCCCATGGAGGTTTTTATTCTCAAATGACCCGTCTGTCGAGAGCGCATATTATCGCGTGGGTAAGCAAAATTCGACGAGCGTTGACGAGGGAAGAAAGTGCTGAAATATTCTCGCGATAAAAATGCAAGGCAAGAACCTTAGTGGGGGAAGAGGGAGAGGAGCCTACTTTGTGACCCCAGATCTGAGTTACGACTAGGGAGGGAGAAAGACGGAAGTGCGAAGATAATAAATGGGATGGACGAAACAAAAAAAGAAAAAAAAGAAATGGTACCAAATGGGATCGAGGTGTCAGGTGGGCCTCCGGCGGCTCCTGCGGAGGGCTGATTAT
The DNA here is from genome assembly GCA_008828725.1 of Saccharina japonica. Lineage (NCBI taxonomy): Eukaryota > Phaeophyceae > Laminariales > Laminariaceae > Saccharina > Saccharina japonica. Next base: position 234,096 of record MEHQ01001352.1, read on the forward strand.
ATTTCTGCAATCTTGTGGGTGGCAGCAGGGTGCCAAATGGCATCAGGTCCGGGTGGGATCAGGTACGGGTGGGAGAAAGGGTAAATATGGTGCAAAAGTACGTGCAGATCTAACAGCCCACAGCACGTACGTGCAGTATACGGCTGGTGGCCGTAACGTAGACCGTAGACCCCTCGGTGGCTCGATAGGTAAATATAAATGTAATAAAATAGTATCAGGAAAGCAGTTATGTGGAGAAAACAGGGTCGTTGGACATCGTCAACCTCTCTCTGATCTGCTCTGATCACAAAAGCCAACCACGAAGATGCTATTCGTTACCCCAGCATCACGCCTACGAGAACGGACATCATAGATGGCCTTGATGATGGTTGGCGTTCGGGAATTCAAACCCAGAACGCTACCCAAGACTGATGGGGCCTCTGCGGAAACGACCCCGACTCACACACTCTATGTTATCTATGAGATCTCTCGTCGCGAGATGCACGGTGGGTGTTGTGGACGCCCCTCCTTGCCACGTACACGAACGAAAAGTGCGCGTCAAGGCCACGTTCCAACTTTTCAAGAAGACCCCGACACGGCAGACATCGGAGGAGGAGGAGGCGACCTCCATACCGGTGATGTCCTCGACGTATGGTAGGTACTAGCCTGACGCTTTCGCACGAACTACATTTGTAAAGGTTTATACTGTAGTAAACGGTCGTGCCTCTACTTCGAGTTTATCGAATTATCCAAATGATGCGAAGTTGGAACGTGTAGTGCCGGGTCGTGCCTCTTCTAGGTGGAGGCTACAGAGCACCGGCACGCCGATAGTGGTTGTAACTCGAGTCTTTCGTCTGGAAGCGTCGAGCGTGTACATATTTACGCTGCTGTTAGTTCCAAGTTCGGACAAAACTGCATAACGAACGCGCAACAAATCGAGATTACGAGTACTATTGCCGATGAGTGACATACGTTTTGATGCTGGCGGTATGTCATGCGTTCAAAACAAACAAAATCACGTTGTCTTTGTCACGAATCATGACATCATCTTTTTTAAACACGTTTCAGTATTATCAAGATTCGTGCTAAAGTACCAGCACGATGCGCAAACAAACGGTGTTTAGTTTTTCTTCCATTTACTGTCACCGCGTTTCTCTTCTCTCTCCCTTCTACAGCACTACAGTGAGGGCCCGCATTTAAGAAATATTATGTTCAGAAACAGAGGCTGAGATTGTGAGAAAAAAAAAAAGAAATTGCGTGTAAGAAAGACAGCTCTAACCGGGTAACGAAATAAGAAAATGCTGTATAAGAAACAGCAGTGATTGTCGTTCCATCTAATTTAAGAAATGAGGTCGCTCCGGAGCGTGGCACGGAATAAGAAACGCCAAACGTGAAAACCTTCCGGCCGTGCTACGAGTACCGACCGTACAGAAAAGTATAACAAGCAATAAAGTCTCATCATAGCCAAGTCACAGCCGGCATTATTTGTTTTTCTTCCTTTTGTTTTTTTCTCCGACAGTTGTTTTTCGACAGTTTCGCCCCAAGTGAAATGTCCCCCAGCAAAAACAAAAAGCATCTGTGGTCAAAACAAAAATTATCGAAGAATACACTGGTTGCTCCTCATTACGGCTTTGCATTAACGCTCTGGTGGGCAGTGAGCATCGCGCACTTGAGCACCCAGACCTGGGGTCCGCCATACTGTACACGTTTTACTGATGTAGGCACCATGGCCCTCTCCAGCACCTCGCTCGAAGGCTCGACCAAGCTGAGGAGCTATCGGAGTGCAAGATATATACTTGGTACGAGTACCAGGTATACGTAGAGTGTATGACAGGCTTGATTGAGTTACAGGTTTGTTGATTGGGGAGGTCAAGAGAGTACCCTGATATCCAAGGTACAGTATAACAGCAGTGTGGTAGTGCCGCACTCATCGGTTGCGGCTGACGTGTACAATATCAACGTGGTGTGTGGTTATCGCGGCATGTAGAAATAAGAAATACGAAACACCGGAAAAAGTACAATTTAAGTCGAGAAAAATAAGAATCATCACGTAAGAAATGCCGTAGATGTTGCTGGTGAGGGCACACGAAACAAGACTTTGAGCCTGGAAGCCAAAATGACGTTTCTTAACAGCGGGCCCCCACTGTACTGTAGTCCCAACTCAGATCCGAGCTCGCATCGCAGTCTCTTCCCACTACGATCTGATATTGTTATATCTGGCGACGAGTGCAGCCCTTTCTTCGCTTGTAAACTCGACGTGTCGAATTGAGTCTACAGTATCTTACCTGGTATATACACACGCTACGAGCTCATCGCATTTTATTGCTTTTACAGGTTTGCAAAACAAGTCACAGCGTATCTCACCACGGGTGGGTGGCATTCGCACTCAAGAATTCAACTCTTTTACGCATTGGAGGGTAACCACTAGACAACCGGGACGACCGGCTTAACAGTTTGTTGATGCGCGAAAGCGTACCACCACACCCTACAATGTACCAGATAGACTTTGAAATGATCTTAAGGCCTCCCATTTTTGCCTAATCACGGTTCAGGTAGAGGCAGGTCGGGCAAACCCTACAAAGGAGCCTGCGAGAATAACACAAGGAAATCGGAAGGTTTACAAGTGTTTGCCAAAGTAAGCATGACATACATACGCATACTTCGTACTCGTACTGTACATCAGTTCCACTGCTGCTGTATACCAGGCATACACATATACCTGGTATATGTATCGGGGAGCTTTCCCTTCGTTGCAAAATTGAGACTCCACAATTTCGAACACCTATATATCTGGTATGTATTACGCCCATGCACACCCGTCGTACTACATTACGTATAATTCAGTATCTGCGTTGTCGTCGTTTTCTTACAACAGAGCTTGTGCATATCTCTGTAGAACAACCGATGTTCCTGTAGTTGATAATCAATTGCCTTTCCGATTCGAATGATGAACGATTGTAAGAGTTCTCTTTCGCTCAGGATCAAAATTTAGCATAGAAGATATGTTCCTCGATGGTAGGTATCGATTCGACAAACAAAAACCGAAATCAGCCTGGACAGGCTACAGGGTGTAAGGGAATTGGTAGTTAGGGGCGAGATACCTCGCCCATAAATCCCGATTTTCTTGGGGGGGCTTTGTTATCGATGGCTGTCATAAATGACAATAGCTTACGGTGTAAGTTTTGACCTTGAGGGAAGTACATATCTTACAATACAAAACCCAATACTTTATATTATCAGTTTAATCGGAAAGGCATTTCTCAAATAGGAAAATCGGCTGTTCTAGGCTATCGACGGGTAGAATAGACTGGGTAGTGTGAAGAACCAGGAAGAACACATCCATACCTAAATACATGGGGAGCGCTCGCAGCGTACTTTGGGCGCGCACGTGTGCTGTAAACTGGCTGGTTCGTGCACATCAACTGCTACATGCAACTGTTTGTCGTACATACTGACGTCTAAATCATATCATACACTGATACTAAGAGTTGGCGACAGGGCATATACGACCCGTCTTGGGACTTCACAGGGTCACAGGGCAAACTTTACGACAAACGTCGAGCAACACAGCATCGTCTATAGCTCGGGCGGCGGGGCGTAATCGTGTGTTGATTGCCTTGGTAATTTGACCATCGATCACGCATCCACTTTGGATACCCGGTGGTTGGGGGGGGGGGGGGGGGGAGCAGACTTGGCGTCCGAACCGCTGTGCAAGAAGTCGTACGGCGCGCGCAGCATAACCCTTCTACTACTCGTATGGCTGCGCGCTCGCGTTGCTGTTGTTTATGGATGATTGGTCAATACGATCAAAAGTGCACCGATGTATGTGTCGCTCTACGTGTGATGTCCCTGGACCCCAATATAGTTAGACTAGCTCCCGTCGAGACTTCAGAGGTGACAAAAGAGTGGGAACAACATGACGTCGAATAGGGCAGCAGCCTTAATAAACCGCCCCGCGTTGCTGTGCAGAGGCACAAAGGAATGTGTTCGGGCTTCAATCCAAGCAGCTGTTTCAAGACGGACACACGCATCGTGATGACCTTACATGCAATGCCGCACGCGTCCTCTTCCAAAACGCTCGATAAAAGCGTTCTTGCCGTTGTGTACGTCGCTATATTGTATATGCTTGAGCCCCGACGGGGGGAAATATTGCAACCAAACGCACAGTAAAAACCGATGCACACAATGCGTGGTGACGGCGATGGAGCAACCGTGTGATCCGAGATCGAAGGTGCTCACCTTTTTTTTGGACTTTTCAACGCGCTCGGTCCACCAACACTTCTTGCACACAACTGGTAACCAGACGGCGATTATGCCGATTGATGGAGCTCCTCTTCTTGCTGACTTGGGCGCGTAGGCGCGGGTGGGTGGTGAGTTGTGAGCCTGTGCGCATGCGCGATTGACGGGAGGGGCAGTGGTGTTCGACACATATTTTGTTTGACAAGTTCAAGTAGTAGATGATGCCTGTTGTTCTTTGACTCTTTCATGCGGGTGGCATTACGGGCTATTACGTGACACGTATGTGATCATTGAACCGTTGTTTCTAGGTTTGTACCCGTCGACATCCAAAACAAACAAACACACACCCCGTATCCGTGCCGATTCATCATCCTATAGATACAAGCTCCGCGGTCACAACCCCACGACACCGAGAACGACATTATTCTGCAGTAAGGAGAGTAGGCAATTCAATACCATGCAATCGTATCATATACCAGGTACATATCTCTATAGCACGGAAGAAGCACACCCCGGTAATAGAGCTTTGTCTCGAAAGCGTATTGTCACGGGGTGTGCGGCTGTGTGTGTGCTATTTAACGCATCCCCGGTGATAACCAACATGCACGGGGGTCTCCCGCAGCTAGGGGGTGTGATACCGAGGGGGGGTGTTAAGGGGTTAAGGGTAGTCATGATTGCGAAGAAGCGTCAATAGACCTCAGCTCAACTGCAGGTGGCGTCATACCAAGAGGGCCTGAGAGCAAGGGGGTTGCTGATAAAGGGCGTGATACCGGAAGCGTTAATAGACCTCGGCCAGACTCCAGGTAGCGTGGTAACAAGAGGGCGTGGGAGCAAGGGGGTCGGCGATAAAGGGGGTAATACCGGTAACAAGGGGTGGGCTAACATGAGAGAGAGTGTAGTCATAAAACGGTGTGTTGTTCCATTCCCACGCAATACTGCAGGTCACGGTAAGGCTCACGCCTGAAACCGAATATGACAGCAAAGATGCCCGCCTTACCTTAATGCCACATAACTACCATGAAGTAGATGTTGCGCTGATGCAACCAACTTGCGCGTCGGAACTAATCCAGTTTTAGCGCAACAGGCGTCGGAAGGCGTGTTACGCGCAGCGTGACACCAGGTTTCAAGCCGCGCAACCTCTTTCATCGCAGGCGATACATCCGTTGAGTGTACCCTTCCCGCCGGAGATGGGAAATGTATTACTGTAGAAGCAAACCGTGTTTTGAGCTGTCTAAACACACTTTGTCAAGCGGTTTTCGGGCGTACATTTACGTAGGTGTAAGCATCTATTTGCCCTCCGGCGGCCCGCCGGGTGCGGGAGTTGGGGGGCTACACGCCTGCGGCGCATGGCCGCAACAAGCATTGCGGCTCACGGTGGGCTTCACGGAACAGGCTCAGGGGCCCTAAATAGCGTGTGCCCTGGTTACAGGTACCGCCAGAGGAATTTAATGATGCCAAAACCCCCCAACGTCATTAATGCGCCTCAAAGGCCCTTATCCCGCTGAAACACTCACGAACTGCTGTCATCATCACATGAAACCTTCGTTTCTAGCGAACGCATAATACACCGCGTGTATGTACGTGCATTCAAACTGGGCTGGCCAAAGGTGCATGTTTTACCTCGTCCAGCGTTTTCGTAACCATTTGGAAATATTAGAACTCTAAGTTTGGCAGCAGTATTACTGAACCTGCAGCGCATTTGCCGAAGTGAGAAGTTTTCAAACCCGAGGTGATTTCGTCAAGAAAGTTGAGCAACCCAAAATTAGGTAAGCATTTAAACACAAAATTATAACTAGAAGTTCGACAAGCGATGCCGCTGATGCTCGGTGTGAGCATTCCTTGAGGCATATGGACAAACGATCGATATTGCTATCATCGCCTAATTCGACCTCCACCAGACGATATGGAGTGAAAATGATCCCATATATTCGAAATCAAGATTTTAACGATGAGACCCTCAAACTCTGCACGTCTCAGTCAGTTTTTTCGACTTTCGAGCTGAAAACGATATGCCCGTCTTATGCACGGGCATAATGAAGGGGTTGCGTGCTGCGCCTTTTAGTTCATTTGTTTTCATTCAGTTGTCGCCAAAACAAAGTTTCGTGTTTTTTTGTAGTTCACGACAAATAAAACGAAAAAGGGACAGCAACCAATCCCTTCGGAAGACTGTCAGGGAGCACATATAAAGTTTTCTCGACAACCCAGGACCCCAAGTACGTGTTACCGGGTGTGTTGGTGTGTGGTGTGTGGATGGGTGTTATTTAAGGGGGGGGATCCTTCTTCCGTATTGTACGGTACTTGTATACGATGGGCACTGCAGGCAATCGCCGTCGATCATAATAAGTTGAAAGAGAGAAACACGAAAGAAACGATTAATAATAACAAAACTGAACAACAGAAACAACGCGGCCATCGAGTGCTAAACGAAAATTCAAAGCGGGCCGAACACTCAATTAAGAAGTTTGGAATCTCAGTGTGACGATCGTCACTCTCTTCCAGACCGGCAGACGACGATGGTGTGTTGTTGTTCGTTGTTGTTGTTGTTGTTGTTGTTGTTGTTGTTGTTGTTGTTGTTGTTGTTGTTGTTGTTGTTGTTGTTGTTGTTGTTGTTGTGTTGTTGTTGTTGCTGTCGTTGTTGTTGTTGCTGTTGTTGTTGTGTTGTTGCTGTTGTCCTTGACGTTGTCGTTCTTGTTGGTGTTGGTGGTGGTGGTGTTGGTGGTGGTGGCGGTTATGGTTGTGGTGGTGGCAGTGGTGGTGTTGTTCTTGTTGTTTCGTTGGTATTCTCACATTTATTACAGCATCGCCGCAGTGCAGTCCGTGGTCACAGCACAGGCTCCAATAGCTCCGGAGTGGAATACAACAAGAACAGTGGGAATGAGGAGCGTAAAAGACCCTTGAAATCGTCAAACTTCGAACTGCATTATGCTCCTGCGTTGGCGGTTCTTTAATTTTTAGTGTGTTCAAGCAAACATATTGGGATCGTATCATTGTACCTACTGTCAAGCGATGCGCCTCAGCGAAGGACCCTGTATGGTGGCTGGGCGGGTATGGGTGGGTCGGTAGGTGGGATGGTGGGTGTGGGTTGGAGGTTGGCTGGTTGATTCAACAATCGACAACACGACCCACCAACATTAAACAACAGTATATATTGGGTTCGTATTGACTTTTAGACGATCTGCGTCAGCGCAGAACACTGTAATTTGGCGTGGGTGGGTATGGGTTGGACATGGACTGGTTGGTCACACCATCAACAACACCAACCACCGGCAACCTTTGATTGGTAAGCGGTGCGCGTCAGCGCAAACGCCTTGTATGGTGGGTGGGTCGGTGTGGGGAGGCGGGGTGGTAATTGTTCATATGTATACATACCTCAGTAGTAACGAACGAAAATACATGATGTTACACATATGTATGTAACGCATTGCAGCAGTGTTATACAGCAGTAGTATGTCACTTGGTACCATGTGCTTGTATGTACCAATCTTAACGACGCTCATCCGGTGAATATCAACCATTCAGGTCGTTGTCAGACGTACGTATCACATATCCACCGGTTCTCTTGTCCGAAGCCAACATGTTAGTGTCAAAACCATATCGTGTTCTAATACGAAGTAAACGCTCGAGACGTGCTCTTCGCGCTGCCAATGACGAGCATATCATTAACGCTATACTTACATGCCCCTGTGAGCTCTACCCCGCAAGCCCTCGGCTCAACGTGGTCCAGCTGGGAGGCTCTGCCCCTTCGTTTTCGCAGGGGGTATTTGTTGGTGATCTCTGACCGCAAAATAGGAAGCACAGCTGCTGCGTCCTGCACGGCTTCCCGCTGCATTACCTAGTACACTGACCAATCCTCCTGATTCACCGGGACCCTCGCTGGCATTTGCAAGAGAGACCTACCACTACCAAGCTCGACGAAGTCAACACGGGTTTAGGTGCGAGCAGAGGAGGATGGCGTTGCAAATAGGGGGCCTGCATCGACGACACCGCCGGTGTTGAAATCAGTGGTGAGTTCGTGGCTTGGGAGGGACAAAGGTTAATCGTCGCACATACCTTGTACGCACCTCGGGCACACCTTGTACAAACACACCCTCCCCGGCTTATCAGTGGTATAAAGGGGGAGTGGGTGAGTCCAAGTAGCTATAATATTTGTTGGGATTGAGGGAAATCATAGTAAACGCTTGTCGTCCTTTTTGCCGGCTTTTTGTTTCAATCCGTTATGTGATCCAGGTGATCCGTCGACTTATGACAGCCAGCCAGCATGGTACTTTGCATTGTTTTGCGAAGTGATCCTGCCGCTATATGCATGGCAAGAGGAGGGCGCACGCCACCACATACTTGACAAGCATACAGCTGGAACGATGTACGAGGGGCAATGCGCAACGCGCTGAAATACATATTGAGAGAAACTGCACCGCAGGCAGCTGCTCTCGGCACGCTGTATACAGCAACAGTAGTGCTGCAAACTCGCAGGCACTACGTAGCTCGAAGTAGCGTCTTCACTACTACCAGCAATACATATATACTTTGTCCTGCTATGTGAAATTACAAAACGTGTGGACCAATTACACCGTACGTGTGATAATCATGCCAGGTAACAGGTGTATATACCCCATCACATCACTCATCTGATGGTGTCATACAAAGCACACTACTACGATATAGCCAAGCTCAGGGCTCAGCGCCAGTCTGTGCCGATTCCAACAGCAAGTCATTTGATTTGTACTTTGTGGCCCTCGAGGGGTGAGGCTTGCCCGGTGATCGTCGGAGGACTCCTCATGGATGTAAAAATGAACAGAATTCGAAACGCAACCGAGGAGAGACCAGAGGCTTCGTTTCCATGTTTATAGTCGAAAGCTTCATATGTATGGCATGTACGTATATACGTACAGTATCTGGATTTGTTTCGGTACGGCATACTGCTGCATTCATCATTCGTGTAATGTTGTGATATTTTTTGTTGTCAGGCCCCTCGTAACTGTTTAACCTCGGTCCACACAGTTTAATGTCGGATCTGACGACCCGGGCCGTCCACACAGATAATACACTATTTAATTTTCCTCCTATCGTTTTCGCCCCCTCCCCGAGATACGAAGAATAATTTTACGTGAGCTTACAATATGTTCGAACGTTCTCGGAATATTCTCACAGACGCCTGCACACAGGCGACCATTAGATACGGAGATAACTCATTACCAGAACGGTGGGAATGAGGAGCGTGACAGGCGCTTCAAGTGGTCAAACTCCTAACTGCATTATTAAGCTACTTTGGCGATTCCTCTACGTTTTCTGTGTTCCAGAAATAGTCTTGGGATCTCGCTTTCACTATTGAGAGATGCGCATCAGCGCAGTATCTGACAGTGTGGCTGGGTGGGTATGTGCTGCTGGATAATTGGGTTGATAGGGGCATCGGTTGGGGCATGTGTGGATGGCCCACAACCCCCCCGAACACCACCTACCGCCAGCTTTTCATTGCTGCACAGGTGGCCATTTGTGTACGTTGCGGGGCGTTGTGGCGAAATCGCAACCTTTGCACGCTGGGGCGACGGGAACAACGTATACCGCACCGTACCCGAATGCACCTCGAATGTAGACGTCCTGTGGTGAACGTTCCGTAACATGGTAAGCTGTTGTCAGGTTTGCAGATGTTCTTTCAACCTCTGATTTGTTTATTTCTCCAACGCATGTATGGTGCATTTCAAGTATATTTTCAAGTATTGCACATACCATTTTATTTTTTGCCTTTTGACAATGTACAGCGCTTGTTTCTATCACACCATCCATATCTAAAAGGGCATCGACAATCCATTGATTGCAAACCTAAAGTTTACCAATCAGACGCCTATCGATGGCTTTGTTCAGTGCGCCCCCTTTTTCCTCGACTTCCTTCATCGTTCCTTACTGCTTGGGCATTCTCATATTTCCCGTAAGCTTGCATCACGAACAGTCACTATTTGCTTTTTCGGGTCCACCGTTGTTGACGTCCCCTTTATGTTTCTTGCTTAGTGATATACCGTAACGCGTGATTACCGCACTGCCCACTTAGTTTTGAGCATAACTTTTATCTGCGTCAGTACCTCTACCTCACGAGTACACCCCCCCCCCCAGCCCTCCATGAACTGCATATCAAAGGGCTTCGCTCTTATCAGAGACGTCTTGACCTCATTTATAAGGTGTGGGTGGGTCCATAGTCTCATTGGGGTGGCGTGTTTTTTATGCCAACATCTTCGACCCCCTTTCGGACTTTCTGATATCTTCAGTAGTCATCCCTATATCGTCGTATGATCTGCATCTACGACTATTCAGGGTAGCCAATAGATCAACCGTATATCTGCATGTAGCGTTATTGAGGTAGAATCATATCATTAGGTCGTATCGTAAACGTATCAACATATATTTAGGTGTATTTGCGTATTTATACCAAGGTCAGCATTCTAGGTGAGCTGTATAAAGACGGATGTATGCGCACATTATATGCATCAGGTTGAAGAAACTGTACGTCACAGCAGCTCCCGGAGCATCTACGAGTATATGAGTGACTGTTCGTAGTGACGCATGTGTTCCTTGCCAAGAACCTGTAGCCGGTCGGGCAAGGTGATCCTCATCCTGCCTCTCCCCAACCAAGCACTCTTGCAGTTTGGCCCTGAAGCAAGCTCCACACAATTAAACAAGAGACCTTCTATCTTAGGAGCAGGGTCTGATTGCGGTCTAAAGTAGGCAAACCTGTGTCCGATCTTCTGTGATCTGCCATCTTGTCTACGCATGATACACGGGAGGAACCAAAAAACCTTCCGGCCTCCCGTGTTGCCCTTGCGGTCGCAACCGAACAGTTACATTGGAGTTCGCTACAACTAAACAGACAAAACAACAGACTAGTAAAATAAATCATCGTTCCCACCGGAAAGGCAATTCTCAATTAGGAAAACCGGCTGTTTAGTGTTTATGGTAAGGTACCCACGAGAAACTTTTATAGTACTCCCATTGCTGTCTCTGAAATTAAATGAGTTCATTGAGGCCTATCATCCATATGCAAGATCGCCTCACTAGCGGTTCTTAGTAGGATGCAGGTCACCCTTCATGCGACACCCCAAACACCACACGGCGCTTCGCGCCTGATGCTAGCGATGTCTGCCTAGTCGGTGAAAACGCAACATGCTCCGTCCCGACATTGTAGGGATGCGAGGGTCTATGCTGATACGAAGTACGACTGCGGCCATGCATGAATATCGAGTGCACCCCCCCTCCCCACTACTGTTTGTGCCTTCAATTTCGTCGCGAGAAGATTTCAACCCTTTACCAGCCGATTTTCCTAATTGAGAATTGCCTTTCCGATGAGAATAAAAATCGAAAATAATGGGTTTTGAATTGTAAGAGTAAGAGATATACTTCCCTCAGAGTCAAAATGTATTGTATTCTGTAAACTATTACCAGGTATCAATTATGACAGCCGTCGACGACGAAACCGAAAATCAAAATCGGCATCGGCAGTCTCAACATATCGAAGATCCTAGAAAATCAGGATTTATGGGCGAGGTACCTCGCCCAAACATGCCAATTCCCTTATAGTTTCCGTTTTACGAGCTTGTCAAGGTTAAACTAGTTTTTTTTTCGTGAATCGATACCTACCATCGAGGAACACACATTCTAGGTTGAATATTTATTGTGAGCGAAGTACAACTCTTGACAAAAAAACAAAACACACTAAAATCGGTTTTCATTCTCATCGGAAAGGCAGTTCTCAATTCAGAAAATCGGCTCTTATTTCTTCTCTCGTCGACTCGCGCCGAAGTGTGGGCAACGGAAATTCGAAATTACTACGACCGTATGATACTGGTACGTGTACTACGGTAGTGCCTTGTTGAGTGGATCACCATGCTTAGTGGATCACACGCCTTTGATTTTATGTGGATCACCGGGTTACGTAGTGGATCGCCAAGTAACAACATATATATACTCGATGCTGAATCACCCGGCTAGTTGATGGAAAATGCTGATTTGGGGGCTGGCTGGACCGCCCAAAGCATAGAGTGGACTCGGGAGAACACACATGTGAACCGTTCTCAGGCGCTTTATTTTTGTTCAGTTTGAAGTATCAAGCACTCGTTAAAACCATGCCGAAAATAGGTGTTTTATGTTGTCAAGGTTGCGTCATGACACGGTTTTGGTATGTATTGATATGCATTCAACCACAGACCAAGCCAATACAAGTATGACCTTCTCCATATATATATATATAACACTGCGAAACTCACTGATATGCAAGACATAGGGCAATGGCTGCGATCGAAAATGAGATGCGGCTATTGTCGGTCCATCAGCCCCAACCCTTGGAAGCCAGTTACTGTCGGTTGACATTAAGTGGCCCTTGTGAGGCAGATATATTCTGTTGATAAGCCGCGGCCCTTCGAACGCAGCTGTTGTTGATTGTTTTGATAAGCCGCTGCCCTTCGAAGGCAGATATTGTCGGTTAATAAGCCGCGGCCCTTCGAAGGTAGATATTGCCGGTTATTAAACCGCTGCCCTTCGAAGGAAGATCTTGTCGGTTGATAAGCCGCTGCCCTTCGAAGGCAGGTCTTGTCCGTTGATGAGCCACTGCCCTTCGAAGGCAGATCTTGTCGGTTGATAAGCCGCTACCCTTCGGAGGCAAATCTTGTCGGTTGATAAGCCGCTGCCCGTTGAAGGCAGATCGTGTCGGTCAATAAGCCGCTGGCCTTCGAAGGCAGATCTTGTCGGTTGATAAGCCGCTGCCCTTCGAAGGCAGATCTTGTCTGTTATTAAGCCGCTTCCCTTCGAAGGAAGATCTTGTCGGTTGATAAGCCGCTCATGGAAGGGCTGCTTACGAACCAACAATACATCCGCCTTCGAAGGGCTTCGGGTTATAAATCAACAGAAGCTGCCGTCAAAGGGCATCGGCTTTATGTTAAATGACAAGATGCCCTCGAAGGACAGCGGCTTATTCTAACTGACGAGGCCTGCCTTCCAAAGGCCGCGGCTTATTCCAACCGACAAGACCCGCCTTAGAAGAGCCGCGGGTTATTTGAAACAATCAAAATATTCCTTCGAAGATCTTCGAAGGGCAGCGGCTTATGTTAAACGACAAGATCTGACTTCGAAGGGCAGCGGCTTATCAACCGACAAGATCTGCCTTCGAAGGGAAGTGGATTATCAGCCGCCAATACCTGCCTTTGAAGGGCAGCGGCTTATCAACCGACAAGATCTGACTTCGAAGGTCAGCGGCTTATCAACCGACAAGATCTGCCTTCAAAGGGCCGCGGCTTATGAACCGACAAGATCTGCCTTCGAAGGGCAGTGGCTTATCAACCGAAAACATCTGCCTTCGAAGGGCCGCGTCTTATTAACCGACAAGATCTGCCTTCGAAGGGCAGCGGCTTATTAACCGATAAGATCTGCCTTCGAAGGGCAGCGGCTTATCAACCGACAAGATCTGCCTTCGGCCCTTCGAAGGTCAGCGGCTTATCAACCTAAAAGATCTGCCTTCGAAGGGCCGCGGCTTATTAATCGACACGATCTTCCTTCGAAGGTCAGCGGCTTATCAACCGAAACGATCTGCCTTCGAAGGGCAGCGGCTTATTTACCTACAAGATCTGCCTTGGAAGGGCCGCGGCTTATTAACGGACAATATCTGCCTTCGAAGGGCCGCGGCTTATCAACCGACAAGATCTGCCTTCGAAGGGCCGCGGCTTTTTAATCGACAAGATCTGCCTTCGAAGGGCAGCGGCTTATCAACCTAAAAGATCTGCCTTCGAAAGGGAGCGTCTTACTAACCGACACGATCTGCTTTCGAAGGGCCGTGGCTTATCAACCGACAAGATCTGCCTTCGAAGGGCAGCGGCTTATTAACCGACAAGATCTGCTTCCAAAGGGCAGCGGCTTATCAACGGACAAGACCTGCCTTCTAAGGGCCGCGGCTTATCAGCCGACAATATGGTGTTGACCGCCGCAGTCGTGTGGCGGACATTTTACCATTTACCAGTCCTTCAACCCAGGTATGCCCCTGACAAGAGCATAAAACGAGTATGACTGACTCGTCACTCGTATTACAGTACAGGACACCTAATTCAAGATGACGTCTCCCGAAAATCCTATTTTCCCCTAAAACCCCACCCTGGCCTTCTTATTACTACCCTGTTTCTTAGTAGGTATTATATACTGTATACTGGTCCTGACCTGGGAAAGGGGTGAGTTCAAGCATCGTTGCTGTACCCTCCAGGCGTTTGTCTGCAGCCCACCCAATTATTGATATTTACCAGTCGGGTTGTTGGATTTCGAGTATATTGGTATATTTAATCGTCAATTGTTAACTGTCACTCGCAGTCATATGGCAGTCACTGTAACACTCCCCAGACCGCCAACACAGGTATACCCGTCACAGACGAAGAACAACACACGGACTAACCCTTCACTCTTCCAGTACTGGTCCATACCAGGAAAGGGATGAGTTCGAGCATCGTTGCTGTACCCCCCAGGCGTTGGTGGGCAGCCCTCCCCGTGTTCAACGAGCCTGATACTCAGATTCACCGGTCCGACTGTTGGTTGGCGAATTCCGTAGTATCTTTGAGTCAACTGATAACCGCCACAGTCATATGGCAGTCATTGAAACACTGCCCAGATCGTCAACGCAGGTGTAGCCTTGACAAGCGTAGAATACCAAAATTGACGAGTTGGTCACTCTTGCTGTACATGTCGAGACCTGGAAAGGGATGAGTTTAAGGATCTTTGATGTACCCTCCAGGTATTTGTGTGAAGCCCTGTCTTCGACCAGCCAGATATTGAGATTGACCGGTCGCATTGATGGATCGCGATTTTAGTGGTATCCCGTTTTTTAATCGGCAATCAGGGGCGGCCGGGGATTTGAATATCATACACCTAACCCCCCCCCCCGGAGGGCTCGAAACATATTTTTTCAATAACGATTGTTTTTAGTGTATCCAGGGTGTATCGGTGTACTCGTATGTGATTTATGTGACAGTACCGGAGAGGCGCAAACCCTCACATCGAGCCAAATAACGTAACATGACACCACACATCCCTCGTGCGACATGTTATTTTTGTACCTAGTTTGATTGTTTTTCTTTGTTTGCTGCTTGGTCGAGGCTTGGTGGTATAGTGCATGGTCATGTGCGTAACGGGCATACCATCTATGAGTACTGGGATATGTCCTCGTAAGCGTAATCTTGCCGTTTTACGGCTTTTTAGCCATGCATTCCATGATGTAATATGTGAGTGTCGAACACTGCTGTTCGCGATGTCTCCGACAGTGACGCACACGACGTGTACAGAAGCATGTGGGAAGGCAAGCTGTCAAAGACACCAGGCGCGGTCAGCGGTTGGTTTCCCTGATGGATTATCGTCGCAAGGGTATACACAGGTGTGGAATATGCCTGGGGCTTGTCGCTATATCTGCTAAGAAGAAAGGAACCTGTATGTTGATCCGACCAAGCTTGTCGACCGAATACAATGTGCCGAAGCAAAAAAGAACGCACTCGACATTCCATGCCAGGCCTGCCGATCCCACGGCTCTTCGGGGCCTTCTGGTCCACCTTCGAGCGAGCTCATAGCTCCTTTGTTCCGCTCACTACTGCTGCACAGCAGTCGATGTCACTACGCAGCTGCGGCCTCTAGGTTGCAGCGCCGCCCAGTAGTAGTAATAAGTGCTATGGAAGGCCTTGTATCAAGCAGGGGACGGCTCTCTACCGTCCCCTGTATTCAATTTTATATAGATGTTGTTCAGGCGTAGAGGGAGGGGACAGTGTCAGGTAGTATTGTAGTACCATGGAAGGCCTTGTATCAAGAAGGGGGGGAGGGGCGGCTCTGTACTGTCCCCTGTTTTCAGTTTTATATAGTTATTGTTCAAGCGTAGGGGGAGGGGACGGTGTCAGGTACCCCCCCCCCCTGTCGGGAGGGTCGAAGTTGAATAATTCGACGTGAGGTGTCGGAAAATAATTTTTCGACCATCCTCGCGGCAATTGCTAAAATTTGTCATAATCATGTGGCAGTCATTGTAGCGCTGCCCCAGACCGTCAACACAGGACTACGCAAGGGAATAGCACCAAAATGACTAACAGGTTACTCTTGCAGTACTGGTCGAGCACAAGAAAGGGATGAGTTCGAGGATCGTTGATGTACCCTCCAGGCGTTCGTTTTCAGCCCTTCCTTGCTTCGATGAGCTAGATTTTGAAAATTGCCGGTCGGATAGTTGGATCGCGACTATATTGGTATCTTGAATTGGTTATTGCAACTGTCATCGTCATGTGGCAGGCATTGTACACTGCCCAGACTGTTAACACAGGACTAGCCTTGCCATGAGAAGAACACCAAAATAACTAATAGGTCACTCTTCTTGCAGTACTGGTGGCGAACTAGAAATGGATGAGTTCGACAAATCGTTGGCGTACCCTCCAGGCGTTTGGGTGTGGCCCTTTCTTCGACGAGCAATATTTGATAATTACCTGTCGGATTGTTGGATCACGATGCTAATGGAATCTTAAATTGGCAATGGCTAAGTGTCATCGTCATGTGGCAGTCATTGTAACACTGCCCAGACCGTCAACACAGGACTAGCCTTGACAAGAGAAGAACACCAAAAGGACTAAACCGTCGCTATTACAGTAGTACTGGTCGAGACCTGGAAAGGGATGAATTCAAAGATCGTTGCTGTACCCTCCAGGGGTTTTGGTGTGAAGCCCTGTTATCGACGAGTCAGATATTGAACATTTACGGTCGCATTGACGCATCGCGATCTAATTGGTATCTGTAATCGGCAATTGCTAACTGTCATTGTCATGTGGCAGGCATTGTAACCCTGCCCAGAAAGTCAACACAGGACAAGCCTTTACAAGAGAAGAACAGCAAAAGGATTAACCCTTCGATTTTAAAAGTACTGGTCGAGACCTGGAAAGGGATGAATTCAAGGATCATTGCTGTACCCTCCAGTCGTTTTTGTGAAGCCCTGTTATTGACGAGCCAGATTTTGACTTTGGTCGGTGGGATTATATTATATCGGGATTCCATTGGTATTTTTATTCGGCAATTGCAAAAAAACTGTCGTCATAGCCACGCGGCAGTCATTCTAACACTGCCCAGACCGTCAACACGGGACTAGCCTTGACAAAGGAAGGACGCCAAAAGGACTAACCAGTCACTTTTACGGCAGTACTGGTCGAGACTCGGAAAGGGGTTCGTTCAACGATCGTTGCCGTACCCTCCAGGCTTTTGTGTGGAGCTCTGTCTTCGAAGAGCCAGATATTACGATTTACCGGCCGCCCGGATGGATCGCGATTTTATCCGTATCATTGATTGGCAATTACTATCTGTGATCGTCACCGTCATGTGGCAGTCATCGTAACACTGCCCACACCGCCAACACAGATTAGCCTTGACAAGAGAAGTACACAAAAAGGACTAACCGGTCACTTTTACAGTAGTCCTGGTCGAGACCTGGAGAGGGGTGAGTTCGAACATCGTTGGTGTACCCTCCAGTCATTCGTGCGCAGCCCTTGTGCTTCGACGAGCTACGATATTGAGAATTACCGGTCGCATTGGTCGATCGCGATTTTATTGGTATCTTGAATCAGTGATCAGTAATCAGCATTGCTTTGCTAACCGCCATCGTCATGTGGTACTGTAGTCATTGTAACACTGCCCAGACTGTCAACAAGGGACTAGCCTTGACAAGAGAAGAACACCAAAATGACTAACCGGTCACTCTTCTTGCAGTAGTACTGGTCGAGAACTAGAAACGGATGAGGGCCTGTCTTAACCCATGCATCTTTGAGGGGGTTAAACCACATCTGCATCTTGGAGGGGTTGAACACGGGTCTGGGTTCGAGTATCGTTGGTGTACCCTCCTGGCGTTTGTGTCCAACTCTGATTTGGACGAGCTACGAGTAGAGTTTGTGAATTTCCGGCCGGACTGTTGGATTGCAACTTTATTAGTATCTTAAATTGGCAATTGCTATAGCTGACATCGGCATGTGGCAAGCATTGCCACACTGCCCATACCGTAATGCCAGCACTACTAGTTTTGACAAGAGAAGAACACCGAAACGAATAAGCAGTCACTTTTGCAGTACTCGTCGAGACCTGAAAACGGATAAGTTCAGGGATCGCTGCTGTACCCTCCAGGTGTTTGTGTGCATCCCTGTGTTCGACGAGCCAAATATTAAGATATGCCGGTCGTGCTGATGGATCGCGATTTTATTGGTATCTTTGATCGGAAATTGCTATTAATAGCTGCCTTATAACGGAGTCATGTGGCAGTCATTGCATCGCTGCCCCAGACTGTCAACACAAGACTAGCCTTGACAAGGGAATAACACCAAAAGAACTAACAGGTCACTCTTGCCATACTAGTCGAGAACCCGAAAGGGATGAGTTCGAGGATCGTTGCTGCACCCTCCAGGCGTTCGCGTGCAGTCCTTTCTTCGATGAGCTAGAAGTTTAAAATTACCGGTCGGATAGTTGGATCGCGATTTTATTGGTATCTTGAATTGGCAATTGCTAACTGCCATCGCCATGTGGTAGTCATTGTAACGCTGCCCATACCGTCAACGCAGCACTAGCCTTGACATGAGAAGAACACCAAACTCGCCAACAGGTCACTCTTGCAGTACTGGTGGCGAACTAGAACGAGATGAGTTCGAGGATCGTTGCTGTACCCTCCAGGCGTCTGGGTGTAGCGCTTGCTTCGACGAGCAAGATTTTGAAAATGACCGGTCGGATTGTTGGATCGCGATGTTATTTGTATATTAAATTTGCAGTTGTTAACTGCCAGCGTCATGTGGCAGTCATTGGAACACTGCCTAGACCGTCAACACAGGACTAGCCTTGACAAGAGAAGAACAGCAAATGGACTAACCGGTCACTCTTCTTGCAGAAGAACTGGGCGAGACCTAGAAAGGGATGAGGTTGAGGATCGTTGCTGTACTCTCGAGGCGTTTGTGTGCAACCCCTGTGTTCGACGAGCAAGATATTGAGAATTACCGGTCGCATCTTTGAATCGTGATTTTATTGGTATCTAAAATTGGGAATTGCTGACTGTCATCGTCACGCGGCAGTCACATTGTAACACTGCTTAGGCCACACACACAGAGATAGCCTTGACCGAAGAAATAAAAAACTAATAAAGACTACCAGGTAACCGGTCGCTCTTCCAGTACTGGTCCAGACCAGGATAATAGGGGTGAGTTCGAGGATCGCCGCTGTACCCTCCAGGCGTTTGTTTGGAGCCCTGTGTTCGACGAACCAGGTATTGAGATTTACAAGCCGGATTTTGCATCGCAACTATATATATGTTGGTATCTTTAATCGTCAAGTGTTAACTGTCTCAGTCGTGCGGCAGTCCTTGTGAAACTGCCCAAGCCGTCAACTCAGGTATAGCTTTGACAAAATGAGAAACTGTGAAGGACTAATCGGTCACTCGTTTAGTACACACGTGGTGACCGTTCGTCTCCCCAAAACCAACCTCCAGAGACAATCGGACCCCCAAAGGGCGAGGCCACCCTCTAGAGGGCTTTTGGATAGAGCATCCGCCCTCTAGAGGGGTGTTATTGTTTCTGCAGTGGTATGTGACGTCCCATGCATATTTCCACAACATAAAAAGCGTTCGATGATTCATCACAAAATATCTTTAAAGTTCATGTAGTCGTGTATATCGTGGCGCCGATGAGTAATTTGTCTCCAACATACCTAGACTATCGGCCACAGTGCCCCAAGAGCTACTGTACTTGTGGTAGCTGAGGGTCGGCCCAGCACTAGTAGAAGGTCTCCTGCGTTGTCAATCGGGTATGGGCTTTGGGTGGCCATCGATAGCATTCGATTTCGAAATGCTACGGATGACACTCCCAACCCGTCTACTCGTCATACAGTACAGGACACATATTAATCATAATAAACAGGAAATCTGGTCCAGGCTGGATTTCTTATTTGAGCGAGGGTGCTTTGTACACTAACTTCAAGATAAAAGCTCTCGAATTTATTATTTCCCTCTAAATATGGAGTCCCCGTGACAACGACTTAGGGGTCAGGACGATTATTACGGTTCTGGCGCTGGGAATCGAGGCACGGGCGTAGGCCCAACCCAACCCCTAGCCCTAACCCTAACCCTAACCTTGACACCGACCCGGGCCCAAAACGGGCCAGAAACGGGTCGAAAACGCGGCTGCGCCGCTTTCGTTCCTTTTCTGAATTATACCGACTGCGGACCACCAAATTCCTCCCGATACTATCAGTGAGTCGAAAATTCCCGGAAAATCGCTGGAAGATCTATCCTAAGTCGTCGTCAGGATTACTGTAAATGTCAGCCTGGCTTTCTTATTAGCATGTTTCTTATTAGGCGTCCTGTACTGCTCTGGTATGAGACAGCCGGCGATGTAAAGAAAGCTAACTGGAGGTTTCAGCTTTTTCCGGCGATCACCCGCAAGAAATGCACCAGCAAATCACTCTCGGGGACGTGCGAAAATGAAAACAAAACAAACACATCGGTGTTTACGATGCCAACATTACATTTACCGGCATGCGATTAATTTTGACTCCCAATCTTCTTGGACGATGCTGCATACAACAGCAGCAGTAGATGCAGCCTTAATACACGGATTATGTGTAGACGTGGACCACTGTGGACCCAGGTTCATGAATAGTGGCAGCAGCATGAGAGTACAGTTGCTAAAGGGTTTCTGGTTTGGCTCGTGCCGTTGTGTTCTTGTACCCGGTACGTTGGTATTTCACTTGATTTACCCATTAATTTGCGTTTATTTTGTTTTGATTTGTATCTGCCTCACAGCCTGTGACCACAGCATTTGTATATTTCTAGGATTTGGGACCAGAACAGACACTGGGTGTCCTGAGTCCTGATGTAGTTGGGTAAAAAGAATGGGTTTAATGTGAAGAAAACGCACACACAGTATTAATGCTTATTGGACCTAACCAAGCCTGGGAACGCCTGAAAGCGAATAAGCAACAATGTTTTCTCCCTATTGCCTTGGAATACACTCTTTGATCAAGAAAAATGCGACTTTTGCGGACGCGAAGTGGGATTCGCAGAACCTATCGAACAGAACCACGAGACTTCCTACGCAGCGGAGGGTGACATGTATGTGCGAAGGCACCGCAGCGGGCGCGAGGACGTGGCTTGCTTGAGGCAGAACTTTTCGCCGGCAGCACAAACAAAAACAACAAAACCGCGGTCGAAAAACCGCTTTCAAATGATTGCTTTAAAAAAAGCCGCTCAATTAACCGCGGTCAAGGAAAGACAGAGCTTTTTTCAAAGCCGAAACAGAGACTAGAAAAAAAAAGTAGAATCGAGGAGAAGTTGTTTTTTTTTATGTTCGCGGGTCGGGTCAAGTCGAGTAAGGGTGGCACGACCCCATCCGTGAGGGTTTGAAAATCTCCCGACGGGACGCGACCTGACCCGACCCGTGAGATTTCGAAACTTCCAGACCCAAACGCAAGATCATGATCTTATGTATAGGCGTGTTGAGAGCAAACAGTTTGGACTATCCTTCAAACGAGTCCCAGCGCACAAGCAGATAGATGATGCTGAGACAAAAATCGAACGTACCTGAGATGACTTCGCGTGGATCAAACACAGACGAGCTCCAGGGCACAAGCAGGTAGATAATGCTGCGACAAGCAATCGGATGTACCGTACCTTGCGAAACGACTTCGATGGGTGGCTTAACTACCCGCTTGGGAACCCAGAGATTTTGAGGCCAAAAACATTGACAAGCTTCACATTGTGAACCACCCACGAGAAGAAAATGTCCGCGCGCAAACAGTAAAAGAAGGATCGTGCTGCGCTCATCCGCGTCGTTCAGATACGAACTTTATCCTCCCCCAACCAAACAATAGTAGTATGGCCGAGATGCTGCAATCGTCATGTTGCTTCGTCAGTTTTCCCCCCACAAGTGCCCAATGGCATATAGAACCTCAGACAACTTCCAGTGCACGAGAAGTTTCAGCTCCCAAGATTAAATAGCTGTAAGGCATGGTAAGGCCTATGAAACAAAAGTCATCACGCACTGTGCGTGCCTTTGTCTTCCACGACGCTGATATTAGACATGAAAAAAACAAGGTTATTTAAAACACATCAGGCCACAACTCGGGCATAAAAAAAAACGGTTTTTAAAAACATGAAACAGCCTGCGGCGGCAAGTCTCGGTCGCTCCCCTGAACTGTCGCCTGTGGCGACATTCATACCGCTAGGTACGCGGGCACCAACGTCCCGTCGTCCAACCTAACCCCACCAACAAATCAACAAGTCGTACGAAGCTCGTATGACAAACAAATCAAAAGTCATATAACACTGAAAGTCTAAAAATCAATCAAAAAGAAAAAAGAAACGTAACAAACGTAACGAACCCAAACCTAACCTGACCAACACACACCAAACCAAACCAAAACAGAACAAAGCGAACAAAAGCGTACCAAAGCAAAGCTTACCAGAGCAAAGGGTACCAAGGCAAAGCTTACCAATGCAAAGCTAACCGAAGCAAAGCATTCCAAAGCATAGCTTACCAAAGAAAATATTAGCAACAGCGCAAAGCCTATCAAAACAAAGGTCACCAAAGCAAAGCTTACCAGAGAAAAGCTTACCAAAGCAAAGCTTACCAAAACAAAGCTTACCAAAACAAAGCTTGCCACAGAAAAGCTTACCAAAGCAAAGCTTGCCTAAGCAAAGCTTACCAAAGCAAAGATTACCAAAGCAAAGATTACCAGAGCAAAGCTTACCAAAGCAAAGCTAAGCTAACAAAAACAAACCCCAATCGAACCAACCAAACCCGACCCAACTAAAACAAAGACTCCAACGAAGCCTCAAACCGATCCAACCCAACCCCAGCCACAAACCCGCCAAAACCAAACCAAAAACGAAACAAAAAGGAAAACTCCAGCATGCGTGCTACGAAAAGGGTGTGTAGGCAGCAATGCTTAGCCAAAACATTTAATGACTGAAGGTGTCTGCTCAAAAGAGGAAACTATCCACTATCGTTGCCCTCTACAGTGCGATAGGCGGAGTGGTTTTGTACCCCCCAGGCATGTCTGACTGAGCACGGCGCATGCGTGGGCCATGCCTCTGTAGTGCGGTAGGCGTTTCTGACTGAGGGGGGCTTCTTAACTGGGGAACTGCCATGAAAGGTATACGCCTTATCCGTGGGATGCCATCTTGCTTTATTTTTACACGACAACTCACGTTTGAAAAAATGCCTACGTAAGCCGTGCGGTTGTTCATCGGCTTGAAGACCCTTCCTTTATTTCGTTCTCAAAATACCATTTTTGTTTTGTGGGGGTATAGAGCTTTCTTAGGTGAGCAGGGTCTTAGAACAATTGTGGGGCATACATAGAGCCTCAAGGTAGGAGTCTTACATAAAAAAGAAGAAAAAAAAAAAGAGAAAAAAAAAGGAGCACCCCTAAATAACGAAGCATCTGCGTCCCGAAAACCAAAACAAAAACGAGACCACAGCGTCAAAACGGAGGGGCAGCGGATCGACATCGTCGCATGACGGTTTTTCAAGAAGCAGCGGCTCCAACAAGCAAGAAAAAAGCAGGGCTGAGCGATTGTGTGCCCTCGAAAGGGGTAACCTGAAGAGCAGACCAACCCTTCCGCACGTCGGGTAGATCAAGTCCCTACTACTGTAATAACAGCTCCCCATTTCATGATGATTTAGATATTTCAGGACAGGTGTGTATCGTGATCTTGATCTTTCACGATAGAGATGTCATGATCTTGATATTTCGGGGCAGATGTATCATGATCTGGATATTTCAGAACAGATGCAACTACAGTATCAAGATCTTGATCTTTCAGAACACATATACGATTTATCTGGATATTTTCAGGGCTTTATTTTACCATGATATTGATTTTTCAGGACAGGTATAGTCTCTGAAGTCCAGCAGCACCGGCACGATCTAATGCAGATTGCGTTTTCCCGGTGGCGATCTTGTATGGCATGGGTCTTGCACATACGTCTTGCCGAGTTTTGGGATGCTGTACGATACGGATCTTGCCCAACATATCATCACGGCAAATACTGATAAGAGTCTAGACGGTCCAGATCCTAATGTTCTCGATGGTCTAGGAAGAAATCTTCCCAGATGATCTAGATCGCGATCTGGTCTAGATCGTGTTATTCTCGAGAAATCTAGATCCCGACCTCCTAGATAATGTAGACTGACCATCTAGACGAACTCCAATAGATCGTGATCTTCTAGATGATTTAGATCGTAATCTCCGAGCGAGGCGACCCAGGACGTGATCTTCCAGAAAATCTAAATCATGACCCGTCCGACGTGTGAAAAGCTATAAACCCTTCCGCGCGTTACCGGCGCCATGCACGTGCCCCCCCCCCCCCCCCCCCCTCGAATCTCCGACCGAATGGTTACATGATGGAGCAGTATTTGCGGCAGGAGGTGGCTGGGCGTACGCTCCTCATCGTCCCGTCCGTGTTCTGCCAACATTCAAGGGTTTCGTACGCGGGACAAATTGGCGGTGCAGGGAAGGAGGGGTGGACGGAGGGCGGGGGTGAGGAGAAGGGGGNCTGTGTTCGACGAGCCAAATATTAAGATATGCCGGTCGTGCTGATGGATCGCGATTTTATTGGTATCTTTGATCGGAAATTGCTATTAATAGCTGCCTTATAACGGAGTCATGTGGCAGTCATTGCATCGCTGCCCCAGACTGTCAACACAAGACTAGCCTTGACAAGGGAATAACACCAAAAGAACTAACAGGTCACTCTTGCCATACTAGTCGAGAACCCGAAAGGGATGAGTTCGAGGATCGTTGCTGCACCCTCCAGGCGTTCGCGTGCAGTCCTTTCTTCGATGAGCTAGAAGTTTAAAATTACCGGTCGGATAGTTGGATCGCGATTTTATTGGTATCTTGAATTGGCAATTGCTAACTGCCATCGCCATGTGGTAGTCATTGTAACGCTGCCCATACCGTCAACGCAGCACTAGCCTTGACATGAGAAGAACACCAAACTCGCCAACAGGTCACTCTTGCAGTACTGGTGGCGAACTAGAACGAGATGAGTTCGAGGATCGTTGCTGTACCCTCCAGGCGTCTGGGTGTAGCGCTTGCTTCGACGAGCAAGATTTTGAAAATGACCGGTCGGATTGTTGGATCGCGATGTTATTTGTATATTAAATTTGCAGTTGTTAACTGCCAGCGTCATGTGGCAGTCATTGGAACACTGCCTAGACCGTCAACACAGGACTAGCCTTGACAAGAGAAGAACAGCAAATGGACTAACCGGTCACTCTTCTTGCAGAAGAACTGGGCGAGACCTAGAAAGGGATGAGGTTGAGGATCGTTGCTGTACTCTCGAGGCGTTTGTGTGCAACCCCTGTGTTCGACGAGCAAGATATTGAGAATTACCGGTCGCATCTTTGAATCGTGATTTTATTGGTATCTAAAATTGGGAATTGCTGACTGTCATCGTCACGCGGCAGTCACATTGTAACACTGCTTAGGCCACACACACAGAGATAGCCTTGACCGAAGAAATAAAAAACTAATAAAGACTACCAGGTAACCGGTCGCTCTTCCAGTACTGGTCCAGACCAGGATAATAGGGGTGAGTTCGAGGATCGCCGCTGTACCCTCCAGGCGTTTGTTTGGAGCCCTGTGTTCGACGAACCAGGTATTGAGATTTACAAGCCGGATTTTGCATCGCAACTATATATATGTTGGTATCTTTAATCGTCAAGTGTTAACTGTCTCAGTCGTGCGGCAGTCCTTGTGAAACTGCCCAAGCCGTCAACTCAGGTATAGCTTTGACAAAATGAGAAACTGTGAAGGACTAATCGGTCACTCGTTTAGTACACACGTGGTGACCGTTCGTCTCCCCAAAACCAACCTCCAGAGACAATCGGACCCCCAAAGGGCGAGGCCACCCTCTAGAGGGCTTTTGGATAGAGCATCCGCCCTCTAGAGGGGTGTTATTGTTTCTGCAGTGGTATGTGACGTCCCATGCATATTTCCACAACATAAAAAGCGTTCGATGATTCATCACAAAATATCTTTAAAGTTCATGTAGTCGTGTATATCGTGGCGCCGATGAGTAATTTGTCTCCAACATACCTAGACTATCGGCCACAGTGCCCCAAGAGCTACTGTACTTGTGGTAGCTGAGGGTCGGCCCAGCACTAGTAGAAGGTCTCCTGCGTTGTCAATCGGGTATGGGCTTTGGGTGGCCATCGATAGCATTCGATTTCGAAATGCTACGGATGACACTCCCAACCCGTCTACTCGTCATACAGTACAGGACACATATTAATCATAATAAACAGGAAATCTGGTCCAGGCTGGATTTCTTATTTGAGCGAGGGTGCTTTGTACACTAACTTCAAGATAAAAGCTCTCGAATTTATTATTTCCCTCTAAATATGGAGTCCCCGTGACAACGACTTAGGGGTCAGGACGATTATTACGGTTCTGGCGCTGGGAATCGAGGCACGGGCGTAGGCCCAACCCAACCCCTAGCCCTAACCCTAACCCTAACCTTGACACCGACCCGGGCCCAAAACGGGCCAGAAACGGGTCGAAAACGCGGCTGCGCCGCTTTCGTTCCTTTTCTGAATTATACCGACTGCGGACCACCAAATTCCTCCCGATACTATCAGTGAGTCGAAAATTCCCGGAAAATCGCTGGAAGATCTATCCTAAGTCGTCGTCAGGATTACTGTAAATGTCAGCCTGGCTTTCTTATTAGCATGTTTCTTATTAGGCGTCCTGTACTGCTCTGGTATGAGACAGCCGGCGATGTAAAGAAAGCTAACTGGAGGTTTCAGCTTTTTCCGGCGATCACCCGCAAGAAATGCACCAGCAAATCACTCTCGGGGACGTGCGAAAATGAAAACAAAACAAACACATCGGTGTTTACGATGCCAACATTACATTTACCGGCATGCGATTAATTTTGACTCCCAATCTTCTTGGACGATGCTGCATACAACAGCAGCAGTAGATGCAGCCTTAATACACGGATTATGTGTAGACGTGGACCACTGTGGACCCAGGTTCATGAATAGTGGCAGCAGCATGAGAGTACAGTTGCTAAAGGGTTTCTGGTTTGGCTCGTGCCGTTGTGTTCTTGTACCCGGTACGTTGGTATTTCACTTGATTTACCCATTAATTTGCGTTTATTTTGTTTTGATTTGTATCTGCCTCACAGCCTGTGACCACAGCATTTGTATATTTCTAGGATTTGGGACCAGAACAGACACTGGGTGTCCTGAGTCCTGATGTAGTTGGGTAAAAAGAATGGGTTTAATGTGAAGAAAACGCACACACAGTATTAATGCTTATTGGACCTAACCAAGCCTGGGAACGCCTGAAAGCGAATAAGCAACAATGTTTTCTCCCTATTGCCTTGGAATACACTCTTTGATCAAGAAAAATGCGACTTTTGCGGACGCGAAGTGGGATTCGCAGAACCTATCGAACAGAACCACGAGACTTCCTACGCAGCGGAGGGTGACATGTATGTGCGAAGGCACCGCAGCGGGCGCGAGGACGTGGCTTGCTTGAGGCAGAACTTTTCGCCGGCAGCACAAACAAAAACAACAAAACCGCGGTCGAAAAACCGCTTTCAAATGATTGCTTTAAAAAAAGCCGCTCAATTAACCGCGGTCAAGGAAAGACAGAGCTTTTTTCAAAGCCGAAACAGAGACTAGAAAAAAAAAGTAGAATCGAGGAGAAGTTGTTTTTTTTTATGTTC
Source organism: Saccharina japonica (assembly GCA_008828725.1). Taxonomy (NCBI): domain Eukaryota; class Phaeophyceae; order Laminariales; family Laminariaceae; genus Saccharina; species Saccharina japonica. The sequence continues at coordinate 262,052 of MEHQ01001352.1, forward strand.
GCGGGTCGGGTCAAGTCGAGTAAGGGTGGCACGACCCCATCCGTGAGGGTTTGAAAATCTCCCGACGGGACGCGACCTGACCCGACCCGTGAGATTTCGAAACTTCCAGACCCAAACGCAAGATCATGATCTTATGTATAGGCGTGTTGAGAGCAAACAGTTTGGACTATCCTTCAAACGAGTCCCAGCGCACAAGCAGATAGATGATGCTGAGACAAAAATCGAACGTACCTGAGATGACTTCGCGTGGATCAAACACAGACGAGCTCCAGGGCACAAGCAGGTAGATAATGCTGCGACAAGCAATCGGATGTACCGTACCTTGCGAAACGACTTCGATGGGTGGCTTAACTACCCGCTTGGGAACCCAGAGATTTTGAGGCCAAAAACATTGACAAGCTTCACATTGTGAACCACCCACGAGAAGAAAATGTCCGCGCGCAAACAGTAAAAGAAGGATCGTGCTGCGCTCATCCGCGTCGTTCAGATACGAACTTTATCCTCCCCCAACCAAACAATAGTAGTATGGCCGAGATGCTGCAATCGTCATGTTGCTTCGTCAGTTTTCCCCCCACAAGTGCCCAATGGCATATAGAACCTCAGACAACTTCCAGTGCACGAGAAGTTTCAGCTCCCAAGATTAAATAGCTGTAAGGCATGGTAAGGCCTATGAAACAAAAGTCATCACGCACTGTGCGTGCCTTTGTCTTCCACGACGCTGATATTAGACATGAAAAAAACAAGGTTATTTAAAACACATCAGGCCACAACTCGGGCATAAAAAAAAACGGTTTTTAAAAACATGAAACAGCCTGCGGCGGCAAGTCTCGGTCGCTCCCCTGAACTGTCGCCTGTGGCGACATTCATACCGCTAGGTACGCGGGCACCAACGTCCCGTCGTCCAACCTAACCCCACCAACAAATCAACAAGTCGTACGAAGCTCGTATGACAAACAAATCAAAAGTCATATAACACTGAAAGTCTAAAAATCAATCAAAAAGAAAAAAGAAACGTAACAAACGTAACGAACCCAAACCTAACCTGACCAACACACACCAAACCAAACCAAAACAGAACAAAGCGAACAAAAGCGTACCAAAGCAAAGCTTACCAGAGCAAAGGGTACCAAGGCAAAGCTTACCAATGCAAAGCTAACCGAAGCAAAGCATTCCAAAGCATAGCTTACCAAAGAAAATATTAGCAACAGCGCAAAGCCTATCAAAACAAAGGTCACCAAAGCAAAGCTTACCAGAGAAAAGCTTACCAAAGCAAAGCTTACCAAAACAAAGCTTACCAAAACAAAGCTTGCCACAGAAAAGCTTACCAAAGCAAAGCTTGCCTAAGCAAAGCTTACCAAAGCAAAGATTACCAAAGCAAAGATTACCAGAGCAAAGCTTACCAAAGCAAAGCTAAGCTAACAAAAACAAACCCCAATCGAACCAACCAAACCCGACCCAACTAAAACAAAGACTCCAACGAAGCCTCAAACCGATCCAACCCAACCCCAGCCACAAACCCGCCAAAACCAAACCAAAAACGAAACAAAAAGGAAAACTCCAGCATGCGTGCTACGAAAAGGGTGTGTAGGCAGCAATGCTTAGCCAAAACATTTAATGACTGAAGGTGTCTGCTCAAAAGAGGAAACTATCCACTATCGTTGCCCTCTACAGTGCGATAGGCGGAGTGGTTTTGTACCCCCCAGGCATGTCTGACTGAGCACGGCGCATGCGTGGGCCATGCCTCTGTAGTGCGGTAGGCGTTTCTGACTGAGGGGGGCTTCTTAACTGGGGAACTGCCATGAAAGGTATACGCCTTATCCGTGGGATGCCATCTTGCTTTATTTTTACACGACAACTCACGTTTGAAAAAATGCCTACGTAAGCCGTGCGGTTGTTCATCGGCTTGAAGACCCTTCCTTTATTTCGTTCTCAAAATACCATTTTTGTTTTGTGGGGGTATAGAGCTTTCTTAGGTGAGCAGGGTCTTAGAACAATTGTGGGGCATACATAGAGCCTCAAGGTAGGAGTCTTACATAAAAAAGAAGAAAAAAAAAAAGAGAAAAAAAAAGGAGCACCCCTAAATAACGAAGCATCTGCGTCCCGAAAACCAAAACAAAAACGAGACCACAGCGTCAAAACGGAGGGGCAGCGGATCGACATCGTCGCATGACGGTTTTTCAAGAAGCAGCGGCTCCAACAAGCAAGAAAAAAGCAGGGCTGAGCGATTGTGTGCCCTCGAAAGGGGTAACCTGAAGAGCAGACCAACCCTTCCGCACGTCGGGTAGATCAAGTCCCTACTACTGTAATAACAGCTCCCCATTTCATGATGATTTAGATATTTCAGGACAGGTGTGTATCGTGATCTTGATCTTTCACGATAGAGATGTCATGATCTTGATATTTCGGGGCAGATGTATCATGATCTGGATATTTCAGAACAGATGCAACTACAGTATCAAGATCTTGATCTTTCAGAACACATATACGATTTATCTGGATATTTTCAGGGCTTTATTTTACCATGATATTGATTTTTCAGGACAGGTATAGTCTCTGAAGTCCAGCAGCACCGGCACGATCTAATGCAGATTGCGTTTTCCCGGTGGCGATCTTGTATGGCATGGGTCTTGCACATACGTCTTGCCGAGTTTTGGGATGCTGTACGATACGGATCTTGCCCAACATATCATCACGGCAAATACTGATAAGAGTCTAGACGGTCCAGATCCTAATGTTCTCGATGGTCTAGGAAGAAATCTTCCCAGATGATCTAGATCGCGATCTGGTCTAGATCGTGTTATTCTCGAGAAATCTAGATCCCGACCTCCTAGATAATGTAGACTGACCATCTAGACGAACTCCAATAGATCGTGATCTTCTAGATGATTTAGATCGTAATCTCCGAGCGAGGCGACCCAGGACGTGATCTTCCAGAAAATCTAAATCATGACCCGTCCGACGTGTGAAAAGCTATAAACCCTTCCGCGCGTTACCGGCGCCATGCACGTGGCCCCCCCCTCCCCCCCCCCTCGAATCTCCGACCGAATGGTTACATGGGGGGGCAGAATTAGGATGAGGGGGGAGGGGACGGGGGCGAGCGGTTCTATCTAGATTGAACAGTTTTACACGCGGCCTAATGGCCATGTAGAGACGGGGGGGGGGGCAGGGGAGGAAAGAGGGCACGGAGAGGGGAACGGGGGTGTACTCATGCCATACATGGCGGTAATCGTATGGCCATAGACCCTCGCACCCCTACAATGCCGGGGTAAGGTCCATCGGGTTTTCAAAATACCAGGCAGACGTTGCTTGCATCAAGCGTGAAGCGCCGTGACATGTTACGCAAGCCGCACGAAGGGTGAGCTGCATCCTAGAAATAACCCCTTGTAAGGAGGACTTTCTTGCATATGGATGACAGCGTCGAATTAATGTGATTGTTTTCTGGCGTGGCCACTTCTAGAAGCAGTAGGGCGGCCTTCGGCACCTTGGGCGTACTTTCACACCAATTGACGGGGGGGGTGCTCATGTGTTGCTTGCCTTAGCCATTTGACCATTGACCACGCATCCCTTTCGAGACGGGGCTTGAGGAAGGGTATTCCCCATTTTCTGTCGACATCTAGTCTGTGTAAAGCTTTTTTGGGTTCGGGCATATAGCCACCGAAATAACGGTGTGTGTGGTATCATCGACGATATATTGCTAGCACGCAGCAGTACGAGTACTCCTTCATTGTACACCCACATACATGAGTACACTCCGGGCGGTAGTATAAGGACCATTGGGGTACGAATATACCTGGTAAGGGATATGATACATGTTGCGCGTAATACGTTAGCTCGAGGTCGTAAATCCAGGCGTCGTCCGCAAAATTCTTCCTGCCGCTCGTGGAGGATGGAAAGTAGCACCTGATCGGGAATATCTCCTTGTATATTGGAAACCCCTACTTTCCCTGTCCGGGGATGATAGTGTTGCATCCCCTGTATGAGCGCCTTTCAACATTTTCGCTTGCCATTCGCGGACGCACTTCGCACTTTTGACCAACTTTCGTGCAATTTTGTTTTAGCCGTAAACTGCATCCCTGATTAATGCCAAAGACCCTACAACGTATTTTAGACACCTATATAAAGTATGTACACGTACCACCCTGGACGGAAATGTAAGGACCGTTGGGGCATAAATATAAAGACCAAACGGAATTTGGATTTCAGGTCATAGTGGTGCAATGAACAGCTCTTTGCGTTGTAGGTGGGACACCATTCCCGGGTGGGCATATATAGTAAGAGCAATCATAATCCACGATGGCCCCAAACAGCATGCATCCCCCCTAATGTATACACACCATATTTAGTTGTGATTAACGATGGGCCCAAAAATCATACATCCCCCCTAATGTGTACACACCATATTTATTCGTGATTAACAATGGGCCCAAAAATCATACATCCCCCCTAATGTGTACCCACCATATTTAGTTGTGATTAACGATAGTCCCAAAAATCATACATCTCCCCTAATTGTACACACCATATTTAGTTGTGATTACCGATGGGCCCAAATATCCTACACCCCTCCTAATGTGTACACACCATACGTATTTAATTGTGATTACTACGTTCCCCTGTAAATAGCCGCATTATCTCCAAACCCAGCGGTCGGGGATGCTTGGCGTGGCCCTTGCGGAGGAGCAACATCCCACGTGTCGTACAGATCACGATCTATCTATCTACATTAGATCATCTAGATCCTAACCTGCCGCTACGGGGTGTTCTGCAGGATCTGCATAGTACAGATCCAACCCACGGAAAACATGGTCCTCGATCATGCAGATTATACGGTTCCCACACCAGAAACATGAGCTTTATACATAGATCATACAGATCGGGAAACTATCTGCTCTGACAGATCTAGATCGTGATCTGTGGCAATCGATGATATGTCCGGGGTTGCGAAACATTCCTTTCCCGTCACCCCAGTCCCGCAGCCGGGGTTGCTTCGCGAGGCCGATACTGATTCGGCCGATGTGCGTATATGAGACCCTTACTACGTGAGCGGTATCCTCGCCACGTTACTTTTAGCCGCATTTGCATAGTAATCGACTTCCGGTTTGGCTTGAATTCCGCCGCGCGTCTGGTTGGCCAACCGTTCCTCGTCTTGAAATACACTCCCTGCACCTCCACTGACATCGACTGCCGGGCGGGCAGCCATTAATCCCACCGCATTTAGTTTTTGATTGGCCAGCCGTTACTCATCTTCAAATCTACGTCTGGCGCTTACCATGACATCGACTTTCGGACCGAGTACAATTCCTCCGCATTACGCATGTGATTGGCCAACCAATCCTCGTCCTCAAACCTAGACTCCCCGCAACATCACCGTCAATGACTGCCGGGCGGGCGTTAAATCTTCCGCCGCACGCAGCGTCTGATTGTCCAACCGCCCCTCCTCGTCGTCGAATGTACTCCACACACCTTAGTGGTCATCGACTTCCGGGTCGCCTTTAATTCCGCCGCGCTGAGCGTCTGATTGGCCAACCGTTCCTCGTCCTCTTTGCGCGTCTTCTCCTCGAGGTACGCTCTCCGGTCCTCCTCACTCATCTTCTTCAGAGCCTGGAGGGACAAGAGGCGGGAGGCGGGGGGGCGCCGGGGGGGGGGGGGGGGGGGGGGGGGGGGGGGGGGGGGGGGGGGGGGGGGGTGTACTTCATTTTTATGCATGCCCGTAGTCGTATGATCATCGACCCTCGCATCCCTACAAGGCCGGAACGGAGCACGTAGGGGGGGGTTGTACTCATGTCATGCATTGTATGGCCATAGTGGTATTACCACAGACTCTCGCATCCCTACAATGCCGGGACAGAGCACGTCGGGTTTTCCCCGACTAGACGGACGTGTTTGCACCAACTGGGAGGGGTACATGGAAAAAACTCAGATTTTGGGCTCTGGGACGGGGAGGGAGTAGGACCTATCAAGCTTGCCGAGAGGGGTGGGGAGAGGCGAGAGGGGTGGCGAGGGGCGGGCGGCGGCGGCGGGGGTACTCATGTCGTGCATGGCAGTATATAGTCGTATGGGGAGGTTGCACTCATGTCATGCATGGCCGTAGTCGAATGACCATAGACCCTCGCATCCGTACAATGCCGGGACGGAGCACGTCGGGTTTTTAGTTTTCACAGACCAGGCAGACAATGCTTGCGCCAACCACGGGGGGGAGGGGTACAAATAATAACCTCAGGGTTACATCCCTACAATGCCGGGACGGAGCACGTCGGGTTTTCACCCACCAGGCAGACATTACTAGCACCAAGCGTGCTCATTTGTTGCTTGCCTCATTCATTCGATCATTGACCACGCATCTGGGGAGCGCCGTGAGGTGTTCGGCGAGTAGTCTGAAGGGTGAACTGCATCCTACTTCGAACCGCTTGGGGGGGGGGGCGTTGATGAAGCGAGAAAAACAAACTGGATCGGTTTTCAAAGGCGTGCAGCAGAAGTCCGAAGAGCAACGTTTGGTGCAGGGAGCGGGGGGGGGGGGCGTACTCATTTATTGCTTGCCTTAGTCATTTGACCATTGACCACCCATCCCTTTCGAGACGGAGAAGGGGGGTCCACGTCATGCGTGACCGTAGTTGTATGACCATAGACCTTCGCATCCCTACAATACCGGGACGGAGCACTCTGGGCTTTCACTAACCGGACAGGCATTGCTTGCACCGAACGCGAAGCACCGTGAGGTGTTGGGCGAGTCGCATGAAGGGTGAGCTGCATTCTACTAAGAACCGCTTGTGAGGCGGATTTTCTTGCATGTAGATGCCAGCTTCAAACTATTTATGGGAGGGGTGTGAAGAATAAGCTCAGGGGGGGGGGGGGGGTGTATATCAGGTAATAAGTTCGACGAGGGACGTGTACGAAAAACACCTTTAAGTTACGCATTGCCAGGCTTTTCTCTTCCGGCCTAGGGTATTTTCTCGCGCTCTCGGCTGCGGGCCACGCAGGGGGGCCGTGTGTACACTAGGTTTGCAAGTTTGGTCACCGGCCGGGCTCCGTGGGGCGTGCTCTGGGTGTTCAAAAGTTGCGCGAGCCGACTATTATTTCACAGGATTGCTTTCTGCGACGTCGAGTCGCCTAGGACCATCGAAACCCCACAATTTCAACAACATTCGCTCTGCTGCTGCTATGGCTCTTATCACTCCGGCTCTCAAGCTCTCCACATTCACACTGCATCGGTGCAGCAGTAGTACAAATACAACCCGAAACAGAACCGACAAAGACAGGGCAGATCATTTGCTCCGCTGCTGCTGGCGCCGACATAGACTGAGGAAACACCCCGCCGTGAGACCACTGCACCTACCGGGCCGGCGCAGCAGCAGTAGCAGCAAAGCTACTCCCAAAAACAGGCTTCAAGGCCACATAAATTGTCCCGTCGCTACCAGCAAACAAACAATACGGCGGGGATACCATTGTGTCGAAGCGACTGCCCCTACCGAACCAGTGCAACAGTAGTGGCATCAAACCTACTGGGGAATAAAAGGGATACTTCGCAAAAGGACGGGATGTTAATTGCCCCGCTGCTGCCAGCGACCAGAAAACGGAGGGGTAACTCGGCGGCACGCCATGGCATCTACTGGATTGGCGTAGCAGTAGAAAAAACGCTACTACGCGGCAAGGAAGGGCGGATTAAAAGAGCAACACGCTTCTCCGCTGTTGTCGGCGGTCGCCGGCCTACACATGGTGGCGGGGCGGAGGTTAAGCTACTGAGCCTACTGTTCAGATAGGTACACAGCAGCAGCAGGAAAAGGCTGTTGGCAGAAGCTGCAGAAAAGGAAAATATAAATTGCCTGGTCTCTTTTGCTGCCGACGGCCAAAAAAGAAGGGGAGACTTTTATAAAACTGCTCCTGTATATCTACTGCGCCTGAGTAGCAACAGTATAAACACTATTTATTTCTCGTCAGGTAGTCAAATCAGTACAAAGAGTCAGCGGCAAAATAAAAAACGGGAGCGCTTTTGTAAGCCTGCTGCTGCTGCTGCTGCATCTACTGTGTAGGTGCAGCAATATAGCAGCCGACGCATTAGCTATCACCAGGTGCAGTCGTAAAAAAGATTCAGGGACATATACAGGAGTTGTCTCGCTGCCATCAGCAGCTCATCGTGCAAAATACTGCCAAAGACAGCACTCAATCTACCGAACCTACTTAACCTGCTGAATCTACGGCTCCCCTGCAGCAGTAGCACAAACAACTACCGTGAAAAAAAACAGTAAAAATCGCCCCCTTTGCTTTCAGCTGCGAGCGATCAAACCTACGACGGAAGACCCGGTCTGCTGTGAATCTACTGCACCTACTTTGGGGCCGGTACCACACCAATAGCCGAGAGAGCTACTACGATAGTACAAACGTTTACGGGGGACAGTAACAACCAGGACCTACCACATACACAAATATATATATATATATTCCAGTGTTTTTACCAGCATATTCGGTCCTGATTCCTATGTCCCCCCGTGATAGAGAATACAAGAACAAACCACTGAATACGCCATCTACAGTAGAAAAAAAGCAGAACTCCAGCCAAAAACAGATACGTATATACCTGCAAAACAACAGAACTCCCGTAAAAAAAAAGGATTTTACCGTGGGGAAAACGGGATCGCATCCCGTGAAACATAAAAATCCCGTGAAAAACGCAACTATGATACCGCGAAAATCGTTAAGGAATTCCCTCAAGAATGTATAAAAACATCCCGTGAAAACAGATCCCCCATGAAAAATACAATACTGCGCAAAACAGAAAGGAATCCCGTGAACTAAACATATATATATCCCGTAAAAACAGAAGTCCCTGACAAACGTAACTACCACCACAAGCAAGAAGGAATCCCGTAAAAATAGAAATCCCGTAAAGGAAAAAATCGAAAACAGATATATCCCGTGACAAACACAAATACCACGACAAACAGGAAGGAATCCCGTAAAAATAGAAATCCCGTGGACAACACAACTACCGCGAAAAACCAGAAGGGAACCCCGCGAAGAAGTTAAATCCCGGGTGGGAAAACACGCCCACCTGATCCTCTTCAAACTTAGCCATCGCCGCGGCCTGCTTCGCGAGCTGTTGCTTCTGTAGGCTCGCTTCCGCCTCCCGCCGCGCCTCCTCCTGGAAATCCACACCACAACGACAAGAAAAAACAATGACAAGTCAGCGGCAGGCTTTGACTAAGGGTGGCTACGTAAACGAACCCGGTCCGAACCGGCAAGAAAACGGAAATAAAACAAAAATATGTGTTTGTTTAAAATTGCAAGTAGTGTGGACAGGGCTTTGTTTTCCTCTGCGGCTCTACGCGGCCGCTACAAATAATACCGAAAAAAACAGCAACAACGACGACGACAACGACAACGACAACGACAACGACAACGACAACGACAACGACGACCACAACAACAACAACAACAACAACAACAACAACAACAACAACAACAACAACAAGTACCGTAAACCCTTTAGGTACTTGGCAGGTGGGGGGGAAGAGGGAGGGGGGAGAGGGGAAGAGGGGAAGTGTGGCGAAGAGGAGGAGGGGCGCAGTACGGGGGGCTGAAGGGCCCTCGCGCGTGTGTCGACGGTGGCGGGGGCGGCGGTTGTACTCATTTTCGGCCGCACGTAGATCAGTTGTGGACCCATAGACCCTCGTGAGATGTGAAGCGAGTCGCATTGAGGGGGGAAGGCGGCATATCTACTTCAGAACCGCTTGAGAGGCGGGACTTCAAATGGATATTACAGCCTCGAATGAATTGGCGGGCGGCGGGGGGATCTGTATGTTAGGGGAGGAAAAGTGGCGGGGGGAGGGGGGTTGGAATTCGGCCTGAGGGTTTGGGTGGAGGGGAGGAATGTGTTGGAGCGGCGGTGGGCGTTGCGGGGGGGTGGAGAAAGGGGAGAGAAGGGGGAGTGGAGGAGGGGGTGGACGGGGAGAGGTGAGGGCGTCGGAACATACCACGTATCAAGTAAATAGATACCTGATGCCATACGATGTCCGAAAATGTGAGGATCGTTCGGCTACTCGAATCAATACCCAATGTCAAGGCGTTAGTCCGTTGGGCTACTGGTAAAAGGTTAACCAATCACCTACCCAATGTGAGCCTTATAACACCAAACAGGCGTAGTCCATTCATTATTCGAGACTACAGGTAAGGACACCATTTTCAGCAGAAATAGCGTCGACCGGAAGTATCACACGCAGCTTGCAGAGATGACTCGTGCCACAGCTGACGTCTTCAAGTTCAACACACTTAATATATACCTGGTACTATATTTATACGTACTTCGAGTAAACCACGCAGACAGAAACACATGTGTATCAGCACGTATGCTTATACCCTGGTACGGCCCGGTAATATATTGGGATAATCATTGGAATACTCATACGTACATTCCTTATATTTCCGGACAAAGAAAAAACAATCCAACGACCCATACATTTTGGGGCAGAGTAGTATAAGAATTACAAACTGGGAGCTACGAACAACCCAATATGTATGACACAAGGGTGGCTTTGCCGCGGCGGGCTGACGCCCGCCTTGGCTCCACGCATGCCTGTAATAACCGAGGAATGTAGGCAACTCGAGACTGTAGATGCGAGAGTACTGCCAAGGGGGAAATCAACATAAATAACGTGTTTGGGAGCAGAGAAAGAAAGCACTGGAATCAGACTCAAGGAACCAACAACAAATGTTGCTATCCAGCACACGCTTTGCCACCTTGGCACCATGTGTGATTCATTTTTTTCAAATGTACTACACAGAGTTGACTATGAAGTACGCGAAAAGCCGACTCACACGTTCCGGATGTTACCATCAGGTACCGCTCTCAACAGGTTATTTAGCCGTCTTCCCTCTTGGGCCTACTTCAACGTGCCGTCGTCACCTACGGCCAGTTTTTACTTATTCGTACAACAGCACGCTACCAGTATTAACCATAGGCTAATGTTTACGTTCGTATACCTAAAGCTTTTATACTTGGTCGTATACATGATACACCGAGAACAAAATAGCATATTGTTGTCAACAACAATCAGCAGCAGCATAGCAAAAATATTGGTGAAACAAAATAAAAAAGGTTGAACTAAAGCGCACTCCCCGGGAAACCAAAAACGAGATGTCTCGGATTTGATCCTCGGACCTGTCTAACACACACAAAGAACGCTACGTTTCCTACAAAACCACCGGGTGTGTTCCGTAGGGTACGTGCCAAAGTATACCGGAGGGGGTATCGTCTCGTCAAATGCTCTACCGAGGTCATCTGTAAGGTTCGGTTCGGTACTGTCTCAGTACGCTACCGCACACTCCCATAGGGATTGGCAATAACTCAATAAACCAGCAGCCGATGCTATGGTAATTAGTTAAGCCCCCCAAAAATACCCCAGGTATCTGTACACACTACCGAAAACGTCCTTGCATGATATGACCTACTGTGCACTGATGTGCTTCTGTATCTACGAATAGCCACTTTACATCGGAGCAAATATTTTTGAGACCAGAACAAAACCAGCACACTTCCCCCAAGGACACTATGCGAGCACGGCCGAGGCCGCCCCCGGCAGGGTCGGGAAGGGCGAGCAAGGTGAGGCACGGACAGGAAACAGAGCACCGATTGGTGGACCTCGTTGCCAGCTACTAGATCGAAAGGGGTTCGAAATCAGGTGTGACAAAAACACTTTTTGATTGCTCACAGCCGACCTCAGCATATCTGAACTTGTGTGTATGCGGCATGCATGTACGTCGTACTGCATATATATATATACGTACCTGGTCATTTCGCGCTTGCTCGTCCCGGAGCATCCGGTCCTTGGCCGCCTCCTGTTTCGCGAAGGCCGCCTCCTCCTTCTTCCGAGCCTCCACCTCTCGCCGCTCTATCTGCTGCCGCTCTTCATCCTGGAGTTGCAGTTGCGGCGCAACCCAACGCGGGGAAATAAAGCGGCTACAACGTGGGCACAGATAGTACTAGGCGGCTTACCCCATTCACAGCCGCAACCCTAATGACATGCTAAATACCCCGTAGTAGTCGAAATTTGGGTTAGCCTCCGTTTTACGCGAACCTTACTCGTACGCGAGTTTTACGCGCCTTTTGCGCGCCTTTTGCGTGAGGTGTCATAAAAAGCCTTGTTACGCGAGATTTAGGCGCGTCTTGCGTGCACCTTGGGCGAATTTTACGTGTGTTTTTGCTTGAACTTAACCTTCCCGTTTTACCTTCCCACGCATTTCCTGTTTTCAATGCGTATTTTGCGTTCTTTTTCACGTCTGTTTCACGCGATTTTACGCGCGTTTTCTCCTTGTGCTTTGCGTACATTTAAGTTCAACGTAGCGTTCAATGGTTTCAATTATGTACGTTTCTTCACGTACGTCTCACGTAAGTACCACGTATGTTTCACGTAGATGTAACTTGAAGCCGGTCGCCCCGGTGGTCTAACTGGTAGCCACGAAGCCTTTTGGGCCGGATGTCGAGGATTCGATTCTCCCCATGGAGGTTTTTATTCTCAGATGACACCGACTGTCGAGAGCGCATATTATAGCGTGGGTAAGCAAAAATTCGACGAGAGTTGACGAGGGAAGAAAGTGCTGAAATCTTCTCGCGATAAAAATGCAAAGCAAGAACCGTAGTGGGGGAGGAGGGAGAGGAGCCTACTTTGTGACCCCGGATCTGAGTTACGACTAGGGAGGGAGAAAGACGGAAGTGCGAAGATAATAAATGGGATGGACAAAAAAAAAAAAAAACAACAACAACAACAAACAAACAAACAAACTTAATAATAAATAGCAGGTGTGTTCAACGTACGAGTAGTGTCTCACGCGCGTTTCAAGTTCGTTTTACCCACGTACATATGCAAATTTTGTATACGTACAGTAGTTTCCAACGTAATGTGGCGTTCGACGTGCCTTAGACGTACTCCAAAGGTCGCCAGAGCACCAGTAACCTCCGAGCACCAGTATTTTTAGCTTTCAGTACCCTAGGGACTCATGAGGACTCAGTCATTTCAGCTTTCAGTACCCTGTCGACTCGCGAAGACTCAGTCATTTCAGCTTTCAGTACCCTAGGGACTCGCGAGGACTCAGTAATATCCGCTTGAAGTACCCTACGTAGGGACTCGCGAGGACTAGGTAATTTCAGCTTCAAGTACCCTGGGGATTCAGTACTTCAAAAATGATTCGGAGTCGTGAGTCAATGACTGTGAATCCCGATGACTGGTACTGGTCCTCTGACGACCTTTGCATTGTTTCACGCAGCGCCTAAACTCCGTTTTACATGCTCGTATATACCTGGTACATACTATACATAACCAGCGCGCGGCGAGAGTTTCCCCTCGGGGCAACGGCGAGGCCCCGCCGCACCCGGGGATGATAACGTCCCATCCCCGGATCATAAACGCTTGCGTACATCTACAACTCCCACAAACTGGGGACGAAAACAGACACCTCCCGGGTCTATACCGCCCCGCAGGGTGTGGAAACCCCGACCCCACGGGCCTGATTACTTTTTGGCTGTGGGGGCAATGGTCGATGTTCCGCCGCACCCGGGGGTAAGGCCCCATCTCCGAATCCTTCCATGCATGTACACCTCCAACAAAAACGGGCATACCCCAGGTCGATTCCGCCCCGCGTGGTGATCCTAATTTTTCAGTTCAGAGTGGTACATCACAGCACACTTATAATGCGAGTACTATGTACCATGGTGCCAGGAACTTAGATACTAGTATGGGAAACGCAGGGCTAGCGCCACGGGCGGAGCCGTGGCCGTACCGCTATTTATACATGAAACATGTGCGTAACGGTTCAAGTAGAGTGCATAACGTGCGTTCCTGTGTCACCTGCTTGCGCTGTTCGAATCTGCGCATGTTGTTTTCCTGCTGCTTGAGCTGCTCCAGCATCTTCCCCTCCTCCTCCGCCTTTCGCTGTTCCGCCTGCACACCCCCGCCGCCCCGCCGTCGCCGCCCGAACGATCCATCACCGAACAAAAAAAACACACACAAACAATAAGAAAAAGCAACAACGAAACGAAAGAAAGAAAGGAAGAAAACAAGTCAGTACGTATACACGAAACATTGAGCGTTAGCCTATTTTAATAGCCCCTGTACAACACTAAACAACCCCCACCCACAAGCTTTAGGGGACGAAGCACTTGGAATTCGAGTTGGGTAATTTTTGCAGCAAATCAAAAGGAGGGCTGTTCATGGGTCAAGTTCAAGTGAAAACGTCCTGACCCAAACAAACCCGACCCACCGAGGGGGCGAGGTGGGGTGTACTCATTTGTTGATTTCCTTAGTAATTTGACCATTGACCACGCATCCCTTTCGAGACGGCGCACCCGGGGGGGGGGGGGGGTGTACTCATGTCGTGCACGGCCGTAGTCATATGACCATAGACCCTCGCATCCCTACAATGCCGGGACGGAGCGCGTTGGGTTTTCACCAACCAGGCAGACATTGCTTGCACCAAGCGCGAAACGCCGTGAGGTATTGGGCGAGTCGCATGGAGGGTGAGCTGCATCCTGCTAAGAACCGCCTCTGAGGCGGACTTGCATATGGACGACAGCTTCAATGAGTTAATTTAATTTCTGGTGTGGCTACTTCCGGAGACAGCAATGGGTTTTACTATGTAACTGCCTCGCGGACGCCTTACCATATTAACACTACGTGATACGACCATTCCCCTTGTGCGGAACAAAGATTCTCCACCCCGCACAAATGATCTACTCGACCGCCAGCTTTGGTGACCGCCAAAAAAAAATAACAAAAAAAAACGGCACCCTGGTTGTCTAGCTCCACGCAGCGAGTGGCGTGTTTTACAGCGTCGTTGCCAACCGACGCCAACCCAACCTATAAATATATACAATATTTATATGACGGGGGAGGGGGGCATCAGTGACCACGGCTTGTCCAGAAGATCGCTGAGGGTCAAACCTCCTACGGGTTAAGATGGAGAGTAAACGCGATGATATTAGAACAAAAAAACAAAAATGACCCGTGAGATTTCGAAACCTTTCTGAGCTGACCCGTGGGCTGGGGTCATGACGAAAAAAAAAAGGCAAAACCAAAACAGGCTCTGCTGATCAAAGAAACTGTGAATACCATACGTTTATATATATATATAGGTAGCGTCACATGATGTGAGACGTGGCATCTCCAACAGAAACAAACCAAACCAAACCCTTTGACACCTCGGGTAGATGGCCTATCTATCTGTCCGCTGTATATATCTACTGTAGATGATCTAGTTCCTCACATCTGCCGTTGTTACCGATTGTGAGGGATCTGCGTAAGTACAGACCCAACCCAGGAAAATCGTGCTAACTATATTACAGTAGGTTACACGGGTCCCCACCCGGCATCATGAGCTGGATCATACAGATCATACAAGATCGGGAAAACATCTGCCTTGAGAGGTCTACTGCTTGCATATCATGAACTTTGGGAATCGATGATCTGTTCCCGGTGTGAGGTGTGAAAACCCTTTTAATCTACACCCTTAACAAATAAGAAGCGAAATCCCCAATACATTTTGTTACAGGTTTATATAGGTTTATATAGGGGGCTGATGTTTAGATTAGACCACAACAGCGGCAGCATCTATACGAGTAGCCGTGCAAGCACCGGTACCATTCGGGTTGTTATACGTAGAGTATCATCTTCGACAAGCCCTAAATAAAGAATTTAAAGCAGGTACACGTATGCAACCCTTGAACTGATCGCCCCCCCCCCACACGAAATATAGCCTACGTATAAACAGCTGTCGCGAGGTACTCGGGCAGCAGGGTATTCGTGACTGTCGTCAAATTGTGTGCGTGTGTGGAAGGTATAAAGCCAACCCTACCCAACCAAGATGCTGCTGCTGTGTGTGTTTTTTTTCCCTGCAAGGTTGTGCCTTGATTGGTTTTAGGGGGCATCTCGGCGGCGGGGCCAGATACTCCAGGCAACCGTTAAAAGGGGGTCCCTGTTTTACTTTGGCGCCGTACAAGTTAGAAGATTGCATTTCGCTCGAAACAAATACCACTATGTCCCTAAATATAAGAACTATGGGTATATGATTGTTCAATCAAAACGGTGCTTATATTTGGGAACAGAGTGGTAGTAGGCTAAGGTGAAACTAGGCCTCGACACGCTCAAAAAGAGCGGTCTCCTATTAGTCAGGGCTCTTCGCGGGCCACGACCCGACTCGCGGGTCCGACCCGACCCGACCCGACCCGACCCGACCCGACCCGATTCAACCCGACTCGCAAGGTTAGACTTGACCCTGCTATTGAAAACATAAATCCAGCTGATTGCTGATACTAGCTAATAAATTGTCTTGGGGTATGTTTTTGTAGAGTCATTCCCCGTATAGATACTGACTGCCTCAGGGAGCCCAATGCGGCATACCCCGCGTTTTAAAATTGGCGGAAGAACACGACAACGGCTGTATACACATACGCGTGCGTACGTGTAGGCTTTTTTTTTCGGCAGCGGGCGAGGGCACCGACCAGGCTGAGAGCTTTCTTATTTTTTTTCAAGTTTTAAGGCTGACTTCGTTCCTTGTCGGTTACTTTATTCTGAGCGGGCCGGTACTGCACTTGCCTATGTAATCCCTGACCGCATATAACCCTACCCCAAAACTCATCAACCGCCTGGGAAAAATCTCAGAAATTTCTCAGAATTTTCACTACGTACTACTGCCGTAAAGAGAACCAAGCTTTAAGAAAGTTTATCCCTTTCTGTGGATGGCCTTGGGCATAGGCGCCGTGCGTTTTCCACTACTAGGGAAAAAGCCTCCTCGGTTACCAAAATATGTGCTTTCGAGCGCGCCCAGAATAAGAAATTCAGCGTGAAAGCGATTTCAGGTTTCTTGAAAAAAGTTAATACCCCGAAATGTTTTCACAGGCTACCTCGAGTTTGGCGCTATAGGCTTAGAATCAGGGTTGGCGTTGTACGGGTAAAGGGGTCGTAGGGTTTAGAGGCAGTCGTACATTCCAAGAATGCTCTTCAGGCTGGATGAAGCATTATTGTGAGTACTTTTGCAGCGGCCGGAGTTGGCGCTAGGGTTGGCATTACTGGGTTAGCGGAACGGTTAGTAGTAGGGGAAGGGGTAAGCGGTAGGCGTTAGAGACAACTGTTAGGTGGCCGCGTCTCCTTGCTTTTATAGCCGGTACCAGCAATATAAGTGTCCATTGACCGTTGTGCGCAGAGTTGAATTTCGTTTTTTTCGACCAACCACAACGAAGCAAATTGACAGCAGCCGTCATAATTTTTTTTCATTAGAGACCAAAACTCGAAAATAGGAAAAATCGTTGAATGGACCGCAGCATCGAAATAGTATATATATGGGCCGCAGCATCGCAGCAGCAGCAAAAGGAGGGGGAGATGGAAGGTGGCGATGCCCCGCCCGGGCACATATACTGCTGGTACCGGCAATGAAAGGACCCTGACGCGCACGGCTATAGCTGCTGCAGCTGCTGTTGCTGTGGAGATGGCCTCGATCCTTTTCCGTTGGCGTCTGTTCTCGGTTCGTCAAAAACAGGACGGGTCGAGGCATGGCAAAAAACCATCCACAACAGCAGCAGCAGCAGCAGCAGCAGCAGCAGCAGCAGCAGCAGCAGCAACAGCTGCTGTAGCCGTGCGCGTAAGGGTATTTCATTGCCGGTACCAAGAATATAGGTGCCCGCCGTGGCATCGCCCCTTTCCATCTCCACCTTCTCTTGCTGCTGCTGCGGTGCTGCGGCCGATATATCCGATGCTGAGGCCCAAGCTCGACAATCGGCTCAATGTGCTGCTCGGTTTCTGCTGAAACCTTCCGCTCCTCTGCGAGGGTCTCGGCCGATTGTCGAGCTTCGGCCTCCGCAGCACATTGGGCAACAGTGTCGTCGCGCCCGCGGGCAGCACTGGCATGACGTCGCTCCAGCGCATGATAGTCGCGGCGCTCCGCGATGTTCTCGGCGAGCTTGTCCCGACCAGCTTCTCCAATAGTTTTCCCCGTGCGAGCAAAAAAAACTTCGTTGCATTTTCTTAGAGCCTCCTGTCGTTCCCTTTTTTTTTGTTTCTCCTCGAATTTCCCATACTACGATGTAGTATCATATTATATGAGAAGAGGGCTTTTTTTATGAACTCGTACTCTTTACTGGAGTGTGCGATGGAGCTGATTCCTTCTGCTCCATCTTCGCGATAACCCAAGCTTGTGTTCTAGTGCCTCGTTTTTATATTACGGTTGAAGAGGTCAACAGGGGACTAGTATAGCCTGAAAAACGCTTAAAATCGCATATTTCGCTGTTTTCTTCGTCCGTATAACGCGGAAAAACATTCCGGTGGAGCTGAAACATTAGAATATACCATTTCACGTAGCGTCGCACACTTTGGATGCCCAATTCGTGACGTATCAAGAGTTATAGTCGATGCCATGCAGATTTCCTGGCTTACTATATTCAAGTTATTTCGGGGCAAAATGACTTTTTGGTTTTGCTGATATTTGTTCAGTCTGTTGGATGTTATGTTTGGTAAAAATATCATCCATTATATCGTACCACTTTTTTTTGGTCGGTAGAGGGCAAAGGCGGCACCCTAACTGTACATTCCAATGATTTTTATCGACGCTGGGTCAAGGAACATTGCGAGTATTTTTCGAGGCGATCGAGGTTGGCGTTTGGGTTAGCATTAGGGCTAGCGGTAGGCATAGCGTTAGGGGTAGGGGTAAAGGGGTGGGGCTTAGAGACAAGTGTACATTCCAAGGATTTGTATCGACGCTGGGTCAAGTAACATTGTGAGTATTGTTCGAGATGATCGAAGCTGGCATTTGGGTTAGCATTAGAGTTGGCGTTACTGGGTTAGCGGTAGAGATATAGCAGTAGGGGAAGGGGTAAGGGGTGGCGGTACAGACAACTGTACCTTCCAAGGATTTTTATCGACGCCGGGTCAAGTAACATTGCTAGTACTTTTCCAGGCGATCGATGCTGGCGTTTGGGATAGCATTAGGGTTGGCGCAATTGGGTTTGCGGTAGGGATAGCGTTAGGGTTGGGGGTAGGGCTTAGAGACAAGCGTACTTCCAAGGATTTTGTCGCTGGTATCAAGCAACATTGCGAGTACTTTTCCAGGCGGTCGAAGGTTGGCTTCAGGGTCAGTCAGCGTTAGGGGTAGCGCTAGGGTTTAGCGGTAGGGTTATAGCGTTTGGGGTAGAGGGTAGGACTAAAAAACAAGTGTATTCTCCAAGGATTTTGTCGGAGTTGGTGTAAACAAATATTGCGAGTACTTTCCGACGCGGGCGAGGTTTGGGCTAGGGGTACGGCTGCAGGGTCAGGTTTAGGGACTAGAGTCAAGTAACATCCGGATCCCTTCCTCAGGTGGTCGAGGTTGGCGTGAGGGTCAGCGCTAGGGTAACCTTAGGGGGAGCGTTAAGGGCAGGGTATAGAGTCAACCTGATATACTTCCACGTATTTTGTCGAAGCTGGCTCAAGTCGCAAACACGCCTCGTACATACCAACCACTGCTCGATGGATATAAACGCAACGGCCATTTGGATACTAGTGCTGCGGTAGGAGGGGCCCCCAACGGTCTTGAAAATTCCGTATCGAGCGGTTTTACAGAGGGGGGGGGGGGGAAGCCAAGTAAAGAAAATGCATCCGCTGCTGCCGCCAGAACACTTAAAAAGTGCGGCGGTGCCTCTCGAGGATGTAACGCACAAGAAGCCACCCAATCATCGCGGCAAGCATGTTTCCACATCTGAAGACAAGAACATTTGGAAGCGGCGTTCTCAAAGACACCCGTCGCACATCACGCGAAGTGTTTAGTAAGGCTAAGGCTTACCCTGAGTGGGCAATTGGTTAAACCTTTAACTAGTAAGTAGCCCAGGGGAGTACTGTAATACCGTGGTACCCTAATGACTGGCGTCGACGGCAGGACATGGATATTTTGATGGGGGATATCATACTACAAAAAAACGCGTCCAGCACAGTGTCAAAACCGACAGAAATAACCATCGAACATATCATGATCTAGATCATCTCATATAGATCATGCTCTAGATCATCTCAGATATAGATCATGATCTACATCATCTAGTTCCTTCACCTCCCGTTGGGAGAGGTTGTACGGATCTGCATATATATAGTACAGATCCAACCCAGGAAACAAGTGCTATATCATGCTGATTGTACGGGTCTCACCCGGCAGCAGGATATCATACGGATCATACAGATCATACAGATCATACAGATCATACGATATCGGAAATGGATCTGCCTTGAAATATCTAGATCATAAAGTGGGACTCGGCGATCTGTTCGAGTGGAGGAACATTTCCGGTGGTCCTCTCGACGACGGACCGAAACATCAACCACGGTAGCACACATTCGAAACTCTAAACCTCCCAGAAGAAAAATTGCAGCGGCGATTTTCTCGAGGACACCACCGCACATCACACCACCCCAAGTCAACAACACCAACCATGGTAGCATATACTCACAACTCAAAACCGACAGGAACAGGCAATCTGTGGCGGTGTTCTCGAAGAGGCGCCGCTCAACATCTTAAACACGCAGCACATTTGAAAAACACACACAGAAATTGATGATTTGGGGTGGTGCTCTCGCGGACACCAGCGCACATCACATCACATCACATCACATCACCCAGTCAAAACGGCAGCACATAAACACAAATAAACAAAAACTGACGGAAGAACTCAATAATATGATAGCATTTTCGGTGGTGCTGCCAAGACACAAGCCTTCCACACCTCTGATAGATCACGATCTAGATCATTGGCAGATATATCATGATCTAGATCAATGACAAATAGATAGTGATCTAGATCATCTACAGATAGATCATGATCTAGATCGTCTACAGATAGACCATCTAGACCCTAACCCGCCGTTATGAGATGCTGTACAGGATCTGCACATAGTACAGTCCCGACCCAAGGAAACATGTCCTACTGCTGTAGATCATGCAGAGCATATGGCTCCCATCCGGCAACGTGAGCTATATATCATACAGGTCATACATAGCATACATAGCATACATATCACACAAATCATACAGATCTTACAGATCGTACAGATCATACAGATCATACGTCAGATCATACGGATCACTCACATCCGGCAACGTGAGCTATAGATCATACAGGACCATGCAGATCATACATATCATACAAATCAAGCAGGTCATACAGATTATACAGATCATACAGATCATACATATCATACAGATCACACATGTCACAAAGATCATACAGATCATACAGATCTATACTATACCTGCCCTGAAATATCTAGATCGTCATGTGGGAATCGATGATCTCTCCGAGGCGCCAAACCTTCCGCTGAACAACGCCGGCACGTTCTCAAAACCGGCAGATAAAGCAGCCGTATTTTACGGCGATGCCTCTCGAGGATACACACTACAGCAACACCAGCCATCAACAGAGCAAGCAACTCTTCAAAACCGACGGGAAAACACCCGGCAAACATTCCACACTCCACACTTCGTATAGATAATCTAGTATTCCCGCTTCAGGATCAAGATCTTTCAGGGGAGATATAGTCCTGATCTGCACCAGGTATTATCTATTGTAGTTCATATTGCCGGGTGGGAGCCATATATACATATATATAGAAACATCTATTCTGTCACGATGAGAGGTCGGTCGTTAGTCGATCGATTTTCGCTAACAGACCACCTGATACAACTGATCTAGACAGCTCTTTGCAAACAGACCTTCTGTTTCGCAACCAGCCCTTCAAACAGGCCAACTGAGCTCTTCGCAAACAGCCCAACTGACGTAACAGCCAAACTGACGTATTGTACTGACGTATTATACAAACAACCCAACTGACATCTACCCGCGCAAAGCACACGCCACGTAAGGCACACGCCAGGCAAGGACTTCCAGAAGCTTCTATTGTTTGACCCGCTTTGACCCGGTCATCTCCGCGTTGACCCGTTTGAAGGCGTTTGACTCCAGCTGTTTCAGCGTGTCAAGCCCCCACACATCATTACCACGACACGACCTCTCTCTCGTCTCTAAAGCTGCCACGACCGATCTCCTACATCATGAACAGCACGACCACCGCCGCCTCGGAGAAATCCAGCGGAACCTCTCGTGCTTCTGGCGGCGGCAGTTCGGCTCGTCGCGTGTTTAAACAAGGCGGCAAGGCCTCGCCTTCTACGCACAGCAAGCGAGTAGCTGTCGGCGGCGAAAATATCGGCGGCCAAGCTTCTACGCACAGGAAAGGAGTAGCTGTCGGCGGCGAAGGCGACAAGGCCTCGCCTTCTAAGCACGGGAAAAGAGTACCTGTCGGCGGCCAAGCTGTCGGCGGCCAAGCTTCTACGCACGGGGAAGGAGTAGCTGTCGGCGGCGAAGCTGTCAGCGGCCAAGCTGCTCCTGAAGGCGGCGAACCTCCCGTTGCTACAGGTGTCCAAGATGGTGCACCCTCCGCCTCACCGTTCTCTACGCCCCCGAAGCTTACCTCTCCTTCGTCGGGAAGGTGCGTCAGCTCGCTTCCATCTCTGGCAGAAGTAGTTTGACCACCAAGATCACCAAGACCGGTCTTGGTGATCAAACCCTTTTTTCCAGGTGGAGAAGACCACGCACCTCCCGACGAAGGAGAGGTGTACGCTTCGGGGGCGTAGAGAACGGTGAGGCGGAGGGTGCACCATCTTGGACACCTGTAGCAACGGGAGGTTCGCCGCCTTCAGGAGCAGCTTGGCCGCCGACAGCTTCGCCGCCGACAAGTACTCCTTCCCCGTGCGTAGAAGGCGCCATAGTGAATAGGGGATCCACGGTGCCCACAAAAACCTACCGGTATAGATACATATTTAATTTCATGTTGGTCCAACCCTTAAGCTCCCAAGGTAAATAATTTTAATTCCGGGCCGGCCTCAGTATCGGAATCTCGGCACCTTCAATCTCGAGGATTTTTATTTTTCATTTCGTCGGGCGCTCTCTTCGAGGGTCGGCTCCGGCGCCCCTCGTCCTTCGTCCCCCCCGCTTCCTCGCCGAGAACGCGTTCGGGGGCAGAGAGAGATAAGCGAGAAGTAGGCACAATCTTGGATCTTGGGTGGCATGTTATCATTTCTTCGAATCTTAACAAGGGGGGGGGGGTAGTCACAAACACAAGGGTGTGCTTTTTGAAAATAACTGGAGTAGTATCATACAGGAGTCATATTTTGTCAGCCTTTGCATCGCCTGCTTCGAAGAGCCAGGTCCATGTTGCTTCGCGGGCATATCCTCGAGTGAGAGAGTCACGGTGTAGATGCTCTCTACATTTCACAGTGCTGCTGTGGCGAGAGGGTCGACTTGAAGCAAGTGTTGTTCGAGAGTGTATGCATGTACGCGAGGAGGGTACACGTATGTAGCAAGAGAGCGAGTAAGAGCATTGTCATTTAGATCTACTACTACTGCTGTACACACCACTGCTGCTGCTGCTGTGGTGGCACACAGACAGGCAGTGTCGACAGCAATCAGTTCCACAGGAGTACGAGTAGTGTGGCTCAAATAATTGTTTTCCTCGGATGAATTATTAGTATTCCATTTTTTTATGTCGTGCTGCAGCTTAAAAATACTATAAATAATATGCACTCGGTTTGTTTTCATAGTCCACACGCAAGTTGCTGCAGTGTGCGGCTTTTTATGTTCTGTACTTTTTTAAAAATACGACAGCAGTTGTGAGTCTTACCCGATTTAATGTACCTTTAATGTACCAGGTATTGTAAAGGGAATAATGTACGTACCAGGTATGCATGGAAGTGTTCGTACGAGTACGTACACAGCTTCAAAAATAGGTACTGGCTGTACAGCCAGCAGTAAGCTCGAGCATTATGTAGTAGTACGAGCACATACTGTACTTTGAATATGTAAAAGTACGAGTACTCACGCCCTGCTATACAATGCTATGCAGGGCCAAAAGTACTGCTGTTCTGTGTCTCTCATCACTGCGCTTTACTGGATTCATTTACACCTCTGTCCTAAGGGCGGATGAAAAAAAGGACCCGAGACCCCCCCCCCCCCCCCAACACACCCTTTTTTCATTTATTTTTCGCTCAAACTAAACATCCTATTTGTCAGCCTTTGGGCGTCAGCTGCTCAGCAAGACGTTGTCGAAACAATGCGCACGAGCCCTACGTGTGTTGTTTGTGTGTTTCATGAATAATTTGGATGGTGAGCAGTGTTGAAAGTGGTGTTTGGTTTAATTTATCTGCAATAATAGTCGGAGGGAGGGCGAACAAACGAAGTGCTGAAAAATCGGATGAGTTGGATGAGTCAAGACATTGGAACACTTTGTCCGTTGCAACCCGCGAGGTGCATAATGAACTCGGCGCAAATTTGCGCGTGCCAACTTGAGCGAACTACTGTAGTTCCTTTAAAGGATCTCGGGTGCTTGACAAAAGAACGACGCCACGCCATTTCTGATCCAACTGTTCTTAGCGTTCTCGGCCTTCCGGAATCCCACCGTCTACTATTGAATTGAGAGCATGAACCCATAAGAATGACTTACTACGCAGATCATCCGGCTACCCTCCCTCAACCACACTCGTGCGGCCGTTGCAATGGGCACTGCGGTCAGAGACGGAACATGGGTTTGTGGTTTGTCGCAACTGCCCCCCTCCCCCGCCTCGGCTTGCCCCAACTTAATTCGTTCCCTTCCACGTCCGCTTCTTTGTCAGTGTCCGACCTCTGCTACTTTTAGGCGCAGTGGCTGACAAGTGCCCATTCTAAAACCAAGTAAGTTGTGGTTGAGTCAAGGGTTGAGTCATTGGTTATATAGGATTTAGTATAGGAACTGAGTAAGAAGATACTGGAAAATTGGTTATATAGGATTTAGTATAGGAACTGGAAAATTCATTGGTATATAGGATTTAGTATAGGAACTGACAAATACCCCCCCCCCCCAATCGGCCCCAAATGCAAAAATGTGAGTGGGGGTCTCGGGTCCTTTTTTTCACCCGCCCTTGACCCTCCTGTACTTTTTGTGTGGTTTCCATGCGCGTGTTGCAGCTACTTATTCTACTGCTCTGTACTTCGAGCTGGGCCAGCCATAAAACGGTTTAAAAGTCGGATTGGCGATTCCCCCATCAATTAAAATAATTTGGGCTTGATTTTTGGACACGGGGTAGCTCACGCACTCATCGACTCATTGACCTTCGCCCTACGTAAAGTTTGTTTTTCTCCTTCCAAGAGATATGACCGATCCAACCACCCGAAAAAATACGAAAGCGACCAAAACTAGTAGAACAAAAAAAAAGTAGGGCCGACAGTGAATGCTTTAAAACTTGAAATTCAAATCCGGGGTTATAAAATATGGTGCAGTTCTCAAAATTGAGCTGAGCATCGCAGAAATGGCCTTTTTTTCGTATTGACTTGACTTAGTGTGTGGAATCGGTTTTGGTAATAACTCTTGATGTATGGTGAATTGGGCAACGAAAACTTTTTCATCGCTCTTCTCCTTGTGTCTTCAGCACTGTCTCCACTAAGTTTCGGTTTGATTGAAAATTACGATTTATATACGAATTGTGTGTCGAAAAGTTGCTGTTTTTGAGTTTTCGCGGATACCTCGGCGAGATCTAGTCGGGAAAAACAAACGTTTAGAAATTTTCACGTACGTTTTTTTTTGCATAAGCAGTGGTATATCAGGGTTAGTGTCCCCGATGTACATATTATATGTAGCCTGGTTTGCAGTGGTTCACGTGATATGACTTTAGGAAGCTTTCTTCATTTTATGGCTGGCCCAACTCGTATGCTTGATTTCTTTGTTGTGGATTTATCTCTTGCTAACTGATGAATTTCGGATGAAACCCTTGGCATTCCTTTCAATTTACATGTTTGTTTACGGATGGCATAATTCCAACTCCTTCCCTGCCCTACCCATGCGGAGCCCTTGTATTTACCTATTTTTACTAACTATATTTGGTCCTATTTACTATGGTCCTCCATAATAGTCGTAGCTCAGATCCGGGGTCACAAGGCAGGCTCTTCTCCTCGCTCCCCGCTACAAAGGTAGAAAAAATGTGCCTTCGTTTTTATCGTGAGGAAAAATCAGCACTTTCTTCCCTCGTCGACTCGCGTCGAATACAACCTACACTAATCTATAATGGAGACCTTGCACAACATATGGAATCGGCCGGCGAGGATCTAGAATAGATGATCTAGATCACGATCTGTGATCTAAATCATGATCTGTCCGATGACGTGTGCAACATTCTCTCACGCAAAAGATGTCTGTTGACGATCTACAGTGGGTGTGACCCGCCAAGGCCTCTGTTATATAAAATATCCTATGTTTAGTGTGTCGATTTCCTTGACAGCTGTCCACCAAGGGGCAACAGCAGTACCGTGAACCGCTCCATTTTTGAACCGTCAAGGTCTCTTGAGACTAAATAAACAACTTTTAATGTGGACGGCGACTATTTACAACCTATGGACTGTAGCTCCTAAGTGCAGTCCACCGTCTACTATGAGTGATTTAGTGTTTTAGGGGTGAAGCGCAGTGGGTGCCCAGTAGATTACACCTCCATTTTGATTGGTCAGTACCTCTACCCTGATCCCACCCGGACCCGATCCCATTAGGCACCCTTCTCCCACTTAGTAGGTACAGAAGTATAGATGGTTGGGGTTCGGGTTGGGGTTCGGGTGAGGTTTAGCGGGATAGCGTGTGAACTGTAGTTAAGAGCTGCGGTCCATGGGCCATGGACTGTAAATAGTTGCTCTCTTTAATGTGGGGAGTTTGTTCCTTGCCGGCTTCCCGTCATGGGGAAACAGCAGTGCCGTTAGTCAAGCCCTTCGCGCTAAATATACTAGTTTTAGTGTGTCGATTTCCTTGACAGCTGTCCATCAAGTCAAGGAGAAACAGCAGTGCCGTCAACCGATCCGTTCTTGACCCGTCAAGGTCTTTTTAGACTAAGTAACCAACTTTTAGTGTGGGGGGGTTCCTTGGCCGCTGCTTGTAAAGCGTGCCGTCAACGGGTCTAGGATTAACCCGTCAAGGCCTATTGAGACAAAATATACTAGTTTTAGTGTAGGGATTTCCTTGGCGGCTGTCTATCAAGGGACAAGAGCGCCGTCAACCAGTCTATTTTTGACCCGTCAACGTATCACTAAATATAATTTTTCTAGTGCAAGGACCGTCAAGGGGGAAGAGTGCCGTCAACCGGTAAAGGATTGACCCGTCAAGGCCTATTTTAGACAAAATATACTAGTTTTAGTGTAGGTATTTCCTTGGCAGCTGTCGGTCAAGGAACAAGAGCGCCGTCAACCGGTCTACTGTAGTTTTGACGTGTCATGGCGTATCTAGACTAAATACGCTACTTTTAGTGTGGGGACTACCTGGACGGCATCAGTCCGGCGGCGAGAGAGCCGTCAACCGACCATTTTACATCAAAAACACATACCTGGTAACTTATTTACGTATAGGATATAGTATGTCTATAAATCGGAGAATTTTGTGTGGGCCCGTGTGGTTCCAGCGTTATGAGAAGGGGCATTTCTACTACAGTACAGGACAACTAACAAGAAACAGGAAATCCGGTCTAGGCTGGATTTCTTATTTGAGAGAGGGTGCTTTCTACACTAATTTCCAGATAACGACTCCCGAGTTTCTTACTTTCCTCTCAATATCAGCTTGGCTTTCTCAATAGCCTGTTTATTATTAGGTGTCCTGTCCTGTACTTAAGACCCTAACGCTAACCCTACACAAAGTAGTGGTCCCTCTATGGTACCGGTGGAGCAGTGCCGGCTGCCCGTTATATCTAGTGCCTGTGGAATCGTTTGGCACAGATGGGATTCGCTGGTGGGGTAGTGTGCGGGGTAGTAGTGCCGGTTGCCGCCGTAGTGCCGGTATTGTTGGCTGGCGAAAACCGGCACTATATAAAGAGGGACCAATACTCCACTACAGCAGCAGTAGCATAACCCCGACTCTGAACCCAACATAACGCGCACCACCCATCAACGCTCCAGCCCATGATGAAAAAAAAAATTACGACAAAAGAAACTCGGACAAACAGTAGTGGCGGTGCTCCTTCAAGGACACACACCGCACAACACACCCAACACACTCGGGAGCACCTACAAACAGTAGTAGTGGTGCTCCTTCGAGGACACACCCGCACAACACACCCAACACACTCCGGAGCACCTGTTCAAAACAGACGGAAAAACACAAAATTGACGGCGGTGGTCTAGGGGGCATCACCCCACCCCCCCGCCCCCCCCGCACATCACCGAATCAACACGGCAGTTTTTGTTTTAACCGCACGGACGGGACTTTTGTGGCAGTTGTCTCAAGGACTCACATCGACCGCCCCAAAACGGCCTAACATGTTCAAAAACCGACGGAAAATCAGTCCTACCGCTGTAATTATCAGACCGCTGTAACTACTGCTGTGCCGCTGTATTGATATATATCATATTGCGGGAAGGCCGATCGCAAGCTTTTGCCATATAACGCGCGGGACTTGTTTCGTTTCCAAGCCGTCTAGAGTTGGCCGCAGTTGCCGTGCTGCTGCTGCTGCTGCTGCTGCTGCTGCTGCTGTTGGTGGTGTGGTGCCCTTGCCCCCCTCCGTTTCTTCGTGCGGCGGGACTTCGCCTATTTTTTCTTGCTTTATATATATATATATGTATATATGCAGATATACACATGGAACTCACACGGCTTACTCGTACTGCAAGTACTATGGGCGGGGGTGATAATAATCAAAACCCTCGACAGTATCGACCCAAAACACGTGTAACCCCCCATGCGTACACATCATACTTGGTTCCAAACGTCCCCTCGTTAATAGACAGCCTTGACCAATTTACGTTTTCATTTGTACTGCCGTATAAATACTCTCATCTTGGGTGGAACCATTTTAATAGTTTATAGGACCAAATATCCATTAGTAAACATAAGTAAATGTATATATATTTATGTGCACAGTAGTAGGTCCTACTTACTGTGGTCCCCCGTCATAGCTGTATGTATGTACGAGAAGGCGTGTTTTATGTCGGGAGCGAGCTTCGTAAGCGTTCGTTGCCGGTGGGTGAAAAAAAAAATCACACCTTGAACAGATCAGATAGATCATTCCCGCACTTGCATGATCTAGATTTTTCAAGGAAGATACATTCCCGAGCATGCATGATCTAGCTCATGCTGTCGGGCAGCTCACCCTTCATGCGACTCGCCCAACACCTCACGACGCTTCGCGCTTGGTGCAAGCAATGTCTGCCTGGTTGGTGAAAACCCAACGTGCTCCATCCCGGCACTGTAGGGACGCGAGGGTCTATTGTCATACGACTACGGCCATGCACGACATGGGTACACCCCTCCCAGTGCTTACATGCCGTGGCATCCATCTCGCAAAGGGTCCTGAGAGTGAAAACCACACAGCAGTAGTGTAAAACACAACCGGGTATATACTGAAGCGTCCAACTTTTTTCATTCCTTCAACTCTGGCCCCCTTAAGCCCAATCGTGACCCATGATAAGTTTCAAAGCGGAAAACAACAAAATAGAAAAAATGAAACCTCCTTACCTGGTTCATACCGCAATGAGCAATGAGTACGTACGTTACGAGGGGTGTTCTAGAAACACAAAAACAAAACAAAAAAAAGACGCCCACACTCCTAAAAAGGTCGAAATAAAAGACAAACCAGTAGGGTGGTGGTTTCTGGGCAAAAATACGTACTTGGTACAAACGAAAAAGCATACTTTTAACTTATTAGTGTTTCACTTGGTTTTAGTATACACCCCCCTGTTTAGGTTCCGCAAAAGACGTATCATACGATAGTTGGCCATCGGGGATTCTTTTTTTGTTGTGTACCCCAAGGTACCCGGTAATTTTAGACTACTGCTCTATGCGTGCACTCAATTCCACAGAATTTTGCGAAAAAAAT
The DNA here is from genome assembly GCA_008828725.1 of Saccharina japonica. Taxonomy (NCBI): domain Eukaryota; class Phaeophyceae; order Laminariales; family Laminariaceae; genus Saccharina; species Saccharina japonica. The sequence continues at coordinate 291,911 of MEHQ01001352.1, forward strand.
ATCGTTCTTCCGAGCTATATTACAATTATTCCCCACTCCACTGCTCATCGATTTTCATCGATTTTGTTTTTCAAGGTTAACCCCATAAAAATGATTTCGAGCTTCTCGACGGTAACATCAGGGGGAACCCCCCCCCCAGCAAAACAAAATAAAAACGCCTCTTCGTAGCTACTGTTGCCGGAATTCGAACCCACACGAAGTCCCGCCAGAGCAGGATCAACACATCTACCCCAGCTACGAGACACCTCCAGTAGTAGATTGACCACACTACTTGTGTTAATAAGTCCCCCTTACAGCCTCTCTCCCAGAAAATATCACGAAACTTCACGGGATATGACCCCAGAGCCCACGGCTCGGGTCAGGATTGTTTTCAAAATGTCACGGGTCGAGTTGGGCCGGGTCGGGCCGGGCCGGGCCGGGCCGGGTCGGGTTGGGTCGGGTTGGGTAGAGGGTCGGATCGGGCCAGGAGGTTTTTCTAATTATCATGGATCGGGTCGAGTTATTCTACCCTTGTCCGACCCTTGTCCGACCTTTGTCCGACCCTTGTCCGATCCTTGTCCGACCCGACCGACGACCCGACCCGACCTGATCCGCGAGGTTTCATTGGACCCATGGACAGCGCTGGAAATTGTACCCTTGTCCGACCCGACCCGACCCGACCTGATCCGCGAGGTTTCATCCGACCCATGGACAGCGCTGGAAAATGCCCAGGCGTTCGGGCTTAGGGATACAGACAGTAGGCAGAGGCCCCTTTTAAGGGACCCTACACTATTAATAGTATTAATAGTACGTTCGGGGCTGGAGGTCCCTTATATACCGGTACCAACGTCCCTTATCAGAGTTGGTACCGGTCCATTTACGGTCAGTGGTAGTGGGGGAAAAAAGGTGAGCAGAAACTTGAGGGCCCTTATATACCGCTTGCACGTATCGCGGGGTGTCCTGTAGTACGCGCGATCGAAGTATCACACACAGCTTTGCAAAAATGAGTTCCGACATTTTTTTCGATCTCACAGCCGTTTTTTTATATTTTTATATATTCATCTTAACCCATTCAGAACTAAAAAAAACTATCCCACACTAATTCCAAGTAGTTTGTCCACAAATTTGTGGGACCAGTTCTCAAGAGGTTAAGAGTTAAAAAGGACGCGTGCCACGATCGAGGTACGAAACACTTTTTGGCTGGACTATTTTCAGAATTGACAGTGGGGGGGGGGGTCCTTAACTAAAAATTCGTCGGAAACATCATGCATGTGTCGCATTTTTTTTTTTTAATGTTATACGTACTTAAGGCCCATGGGACTGTCCATCGGGTATATATAGCACTTTTATTTCCCTCCAAAATCAGTTTTCGGGCGGGGAACAGAGCTCCTCAAGTGTACCACCCTTAGAAGGCAAATGGTGCACCTCTACCGTAGCATGCGTCAAACAGAGCTGACATTTCCGACCAGATCGGCAATGCTTTTCTGCGGCCAGCTGCGCTAGAGCACGTATTTCTTGCGTTTGGGCGGGGGCGCGGTTGACGAAGTGCGGAGCGCGGAGAGTTTCGCCCTCTACGGCAGCCAGCGAGTACGTACGTTGCGATTCTTGAGCCATCTGGCCTCGGCCTACACGCTTTCCACCTTGATAACCTATCGCCTAAAAACCTGCGTGGTTCATTGGTGTATACATGTTGGAGGGTATAATTAGGCGTTTTTTTGCCGCTTTCGAACGGCTTGTTTGGAAAACATCATGATTTCAATTTGCCTCAGCCGGCGCGTTTTTTTGTTGTTGTTGTTTCGTTTTTTTTTTTTTGCGAACAATTTGGCCTTGATACTACAGTACTAAAGCCGTTTTTCCTTTGTTTTGTCGCTAAATTTCGCGCCATGTTCAAAACTCACCACCAAGCATCATCAAATGAATCTATTCCCTCTGCTGGAGGAGCGATTTTGTTCTACTGTAGTTTTTGAGTGAAAACGAACGTTATTAACCTGGGCTTTTGGGTTGATTCTGCCCTTAAAAAACACGCCGTCAAACCAAGTCACAAAAGAGATCACGCGATATTTTCTTGGAACTTTACTACCGGTACGTACATGCTGTTGTACACATACAGTCTTCGTATCATAAACACGTACTGCTTTTTTTCGCAGTTTCACCCTTTTTTATGTCAACCCTTTCAGACCTACTATTAATACTCTGTCACTCTGTCCCTGTATAAGGATCGCTTGGATTACATATTCCACACCTCGCACAGATCATACAGATGAGACAGATCACACAGATCATTCCCACGCGAAGATCGAGATTTTTCAAGGCAGATCTATTGCCGATCTTGTACGTATATATGATCTAGCGCACGTTTCCTGGGCTAGATATGCACCTATATATAGATCCAGCTCATTCTCTCACAACGGCATGTGAGGAACTAGATGATCTGCAGATAGACAGATCATGATCTGCACGAGGTGTGAAAATATTCATACACAAACGGTTCTTATATTTAGGGACAGGGTGGTGAGGTCAATTTTCAAGGGACAAACGCGATTCTCCGAAAAAAAATGTCCGGACAGTTTTCCATACAGTAGTTATTCCGTAAAAAGTCTCCGAAGTCAATTTTCGAACAATTCCAATTACCAGAAAAGTCTCCGAAATCAATTTCCGAACTATTCCAGTTATTCGAAAAGTCTCCGAAATCAATTGCCCGGACAATTCCGAGTCATATACGTGCGTACGTACGGTCTCCGACTTCTATGCCAGGACAATACCAATTGATACTCGTATGTATGTATATAGAAGTTGGGGGGTTATTGAGAGTTGGATCGCTTTCACAGCATACAGTACAAGACACCTAATAAGAAACAGGCTGATAAGAAATCCAGGCTGATATTTTTAGGTTAAAATAAGAAATTGTGGAGTCGTTATCTTGAAATTAGTGTGGAGATCATCCTCTCTCAAACAATAAACCCAGCCTAGACCAGTTTACTTGTTTCTTATTGGGTGTCCTGTACTGCACACGGTCCTGAAATACAAGCACCGTTTGCATATTAATATTGGATCCAAACAGTCGTTATGTGTATACTTCGAAGTATATATATTAAAAAATTAAAAAAAACAACAGCAAGCTATGGGCAAAGTGGTAAGTAATAACCGGTAAAATTATTGATGCGAGCGTACCAGGCGTTGTTTTTGTGTTTCGTACGTAATCACTTCAAGACCCCCCTTTTAAAGGATACCGACTAAAACAAACCAAAATTCTATATGTAGTGTTACGTCATTATCACCAACCGTCTGCTACGAGCAGGCGGAAGCACCAAGTGGTATGTATGTACGGGTATACAGTGCGCGACAGATGGTAAGAATCTCTTATTTTTGGCCAGACTGGAATTATTATGTAAGACTGAGTGTGGTCTACACTATTTTCAGCACAAAGAGGTCGCATTCTTGTTTTCCCCCAAAAATATCAGTCTCAAATTCTTAATTATCAGATTCTCAACATCTATCTGTCGCGTACTGGTGCTGTATAGGGTCGTGTTGCGCCCGTGCCGTGCGACTCCTTGCCTTGCAACTCGGGCACCAATGTCATGCGTATCACCCGCCGATCAAGCATAGCAGTGGCCGCCGCAATCGATTACCTGTCCGAGGTATTTTCCACCACAGACCTTACATATTTCTATCTATAGGACAGAAAATCGGCACGGACGCTGGGTGTGCTGGATGTCGACGGGTAGAAATCGGGGTTTTTTTTTCCCCCATCCTCCGGCGGATTGGTAAAAACAAAAAATAAAAGTGTATGTCGTGTCAATTTAGCCCAATTTTAACGTGGGAAGATAACCCACACACAAACACACCTCTGCTGCCCGCCGACGCTCCGCTTCCAGCATGGCAGCCTTGGCCCTCTCCGCCATGTCCAGCACGGCCCTCTCGCGCGAGTCCGCCTCCTTCGCTGCCTCGTCTTTCTTTCTCTGTCGCTCAGCCTCCTGCAAAACGATACAAAACAGAGACAAAACAGAGACAAAACAGGACAGTTAGTTGTTGTTGTTGTTGTTGTTGTTGTTCTCGCAATAACTCATGGCCACAACGCCGCCCGTCGTCACAAGACAGGCTCCCATCATTATGGAGGGGAATATTGCCCCAGGGGGAAACAGTATAGGCCCACGAATAAGAACTAGCCTAAAAATAAGTAAGAAATATTGTGGTCAGCGACGAGCGCTACACTAAATCCTACCGTATAAAATAGCCTATGTACTATGCTCGAGGTTTCTCAAGGACGGTCTCACAATAAGGTGCTAAGCCTTGCTCACACTACTATTAATAGTATGGGGTGTTTCTTGCTGGCGGGTCTATGCTGTACCTGGTAGGTCGGAGCAATGCCTTTTAGGGGCAGTGGCTTATTGTTTACTACGGGGGGACGTCTTAAATAGGACCTACGGCACACACTAAAACCTATATATTTACATTTTTTTTACTAGCAATATTTGGTTCTATTCACTATGGTCCTCCGTAATAACATAACGCCTTTGGGACAGATAATCTACAGATAGATCATCTAGATCATCTAGATTATTCTACAGTAGATCCCTAACCTGCCGTTATGATCTGTATAGTACAAATCCAACATAGGAAACATGCCATATAGAGCATGCAGAGTATGCGGCTCCCAGGAGGAAATAGTATAGGCCCACGAATAAGAACTAGCCCGACAATAAGTGATAAGAACATAGGGCTCCCTTTTTGGACGGCGCTATGTACGAAGAACTTGTATATTAAGAAACTGTGCTCAGCGCCGAGCACCTCACTGAACCCTACTGGTATACACTAGCCTTCGGACGCATGCTACGGCTGTATCTAACCCCGAAGGGCGCGTGTCGAAAAAAGTGTCGGAAAATACGAAAGTAACTCGGGGTACTGGGGTGCTTGTGTTCTTCACATTAAACCGTCCTTTCTACCCGTCGACATCCAGCACACCCAGTGTCCGTGTCGATTCTTCATCCCAGAGATATAACAAGTTACGTATGTGGCCACACAACCACGACACAGAGTAACGTTTTATTTCGAGTAGGTGTAATGTATTGTGTATATATAGATAACAAAGTGTACCTCGTGTATAGATCGTTTTATTTTTTTGTTTCGTCGAGCACCTCTGCCAGCGTCTTACATACACATGCGTATGTACGGTACTGGTACTTGGTTATTGTCTACTACTGTATATACCGACGTATGGTTATAACCGAGGTAGGGTTATATAGCAGGAAGCATGGCTTATGTCGCTCGCATAGTATGATTCTAGGGCAGCTGATATCCTAAAATATATATTTTATTATTCAATGCTGCTCGGTAGTGATGGCGATGGGGTCCAAAGGAGCCTTCACGAGTATGCCGGGTTCAGTGTGCCACACACGTCGTCGGCTCTATCGTGCGCCACCCGACCCCCCCTCGACGCCACGGCTATGCCACTGCCGTCCCAACGCATCAGCCCTCGGTGACCAGTGACCCCGACGAAATAGCGAGTGCCAACACCGAACTCGGTGGGCGGGGGGCGGGGAAAGGCCCTCTCCCGAGGACGGCTCGCTCTCTCACCGGGGACGGAGTGGGTCCGCGGGGAGGGGGGGGAGTGACAGCATTAGGGCAGACGATACGAGGGGACCCCGATGTGTACTATTAACGTCCGAACGAAACTACGTGCGTCCCGAAAGAGAGGTATATACATGTGGAGGTGCGTCGTATAAAGCGAGGGGGTTGATTGCTCCCTCTTTTTGAAAATAGTCGAGTACTGTTGTTGTGACTGGTATTTATTTGCTCGGTGACAGCGAGCTAAAAGGTGGTGTACAAATAAAGTATGTTCAGCAGTGTATATAGCTGTACCAGCTCTTTTTGTTTGCAAGTTGTTCGAGGCAGTCATACATTCAACGTTTTCGCTGTTTTGTTGTTGCTTGTGGTGGTTGTAGTGGTGGTGGTGGTGGTTGTGGTGGTGTTGGTGTTGGTGTTGTTGTTGCTGTTGGTGGTGGTGGCGGTCGTGGTACGGTGTGTTGGTGGTGTTGGTGGTGGTGGAAGTGGTGGTGTTGTTGGTGCTGGTCCTACCGCCGTTGTTGTCTCCTGGTGTTGTCGTTGTCAGTTCTTCGCTGTCGTCGTCACGATAGGAGTACGCAGCACGTTTGGGCGAAAACTGTCACGGCAGATCACAGTAAATACGACCTACGGTGCACACAAAAACCTATATATTTCCCTATTTTTACGAATAAAAATCGATCCTATTTACTATGCCCCCCCCGCAAATAGTGTACCTCAACCATTTCATCGAATAAGTAGTGGGCCCTACGTGACATATTTAACAGAGCTCCCCATGTGAAGAGCCTCGGAAAAAGTATAGATGCACCTCGACTTTCTAGCTCAGTGGTGTATCCTTTGTAAACGAACAAAGTAAGAACGTTGGGACTCAGTTCGCCCCCCCCCCACCGATAACCTTCTCAGGGGGTGATCAAGCCGCTAATAATAATCAGCGCCAGTTTTTATTTTTTTTATTTTTTTACTGACTCTTATCTTCGGACGAGTAGTCGTGCGTTCTTTTTGGTAGTGGTGTACGTACTGCATTGCAGCGTAGTATCTCTGTGTCGTAGTTGTATTACCACATAACTGGTATCTCTCTAGGATGAAGAATCGGCACAGACACTAGGTGTGCTGGATGTCGACGGGTAGAAAGGACGGTTTAATGTGAAGAACACACACACCTTCCACTTCCGAACCTCTCTGGCCGAGAGTTGTTTTATCGTGGTTCTCTCCCTTTTGTTTATATGGTATGCTGTATACGCGCCTGTCGTTGTCGTTATCGCTGCTGTTGCTGTCGCTGTCGCTGTTGCCTTTGTTGCTATTGTTAGTATTGTTGCTGCCACCATCGATATCGTCGTCGTGGTCATCGTTATTGCTGATATCGTTGCTATCGTTATTGCCATGCTTGCTGCTGAAGGTGGTGTCGCTCTTGTTCTTGTTGTTTCGCGAATATGTTTTGTGGCTGCTTGTTCTGCTGCTGTTGCTGTTGCTGCTGCTTCTGCTGTTTTTCGTGCCTGTCGGCGTCGTGTGTAGATTTTTGTTTTCATCGCTACCGTCTTATTTTTTTTGTTTCGTTGATATCGTCATTATCTATATATACGCAATACATTACACCTACTAGAAAAGAAAGACGTAACTATACTTACGAGTATACACGAACGTGTTAATGCAGAATGGACGAATCGTTTATAATTTTTGGATCACATATTTGGACCACCGAGGGACAGGGAAGGGAGTCTCTAAAACCGAGTGATTCAAAAATAGAAAAATAGGAACTGAAAAAAAAACTTGTTAAATCCTATACATATAAATCATCCCGTGAAAACAACGCTCCATTTTGAGTTTTGTTCCCCGTTCTGACCTTTTTTTTCATGTGAGGTGTAAAACAACTGGGAGGGGGGGGGAGGAAACTTGTTTGTCCTGTGATCACAGCACTCCGTCTTCGTTTATCCATTCTGGCCACAGACGCATCCCTCGGTGTACCATACAGGGGTTGCAGTTAGTTTTTGCCTTCTGAGGAAATATTTAGGTTTTGCCTTCTGAGGCAATAGTTAGTGTTTGCCTTCTGAGGCAATAATTTGTAACTGGGACCGGTTGAGCTCCTCCTGTAAGCAACTACCAGCTACCACTGGCTACCAGGTGTATAATATTACTTGGGACCATAAAGTAGTAAACAGGATCAAATATGGTTAGCAAAAATAAGGAAATACCTGGTATACGAATAGGTTTCAGTCTGTGCCGTAGGTACAGTAGGTGCTATTTACGAGGGTCCCCCGTTACTATGTTACTTTATTTGTATGAAGCTTTTGTTATCACGGGGGAGCATACGCAGTAAATAGGACCTACGGTACCTACCTATATGTTTACCTGTTTTGACTACTGTGCCAATATTTGGTCCTATTTACTATGCTCCCCCGTCATATAGCCCGTATGATATTCATACCGTACGGTAGCAGCGCTTAGTCGGGTTGCGCGGACACAAATTGCGTTCGACGCTTATGTTTCTGGTGCTATAATAGTGATTTTCCTCGTGCGAGGAGCTTAAAACAACAAACAAAAAACGCCGGCTTCCCCCTACTCGTACCACCGTGTTTTTGATGTGAGGTGTCGAAAAAAGACTGTTCTGGTCACCCCTGACCCCTGTCCCAGGGACTAATTTCTGAGCCGACGAATCCCTCAACTCAGGGGGGGGGGGCGGCGATGCACAACAAAAATGGGGCGGGCCCGCTTTTTGGGAAGATCTCGTCCAGAGTTAATTCCTGTAAAAACGCAGACGCATTGCTTGGAGTTGTTTGTACTCTCCCTGTTTGACGACAGTTACTCCGAAAGCTATCGATTCGACGGCGAGTCGACGGGGGAAGAAACACGCCCAACCCTTCCTCGCGATAAAAAAAAGACATATATACGAGGTATATAAGTAAGGCGCATACAGTAGTACGCGACAGCCAAGTGACAGCAGTTAATAACCACGTACGTAAGCATGTCCTACTTCGGGTACGCAAGGCTCGCGACTTATTTGTGCTGTCGGCGTTGATTGGTCGTAGGCTCTTAAAGCGTACCAGTAATACATGGAAACAATAAGGCGCGAGAAGCGCGCCGATTTTCGCGCTCGTACCGATATAGGGGTTAGAGTGGTGTTCCTCGCTGATCGTAAATGCTTGTATAGCTGGAAATTCATAATTTAAAGAAAGCCCCAGCCTGAAGAGTCTGAAGTTCTTAAAGCTCCCAAGTTCTTAACGTGTCGCGTACTGTACAGTTATAGACTACCAATCTTGACGCGAGTCGGCGAGGGAAGGAAGCGCTCAAACAGAACCCTCAAGAAAATGCAAGGTGCGCACCGTACGTTGTGGAGGGGGGGGGGGGGGGGGCGCTACGTTACCCCGGGTCTGAGTTATGACTTCGCAGAGAGGGAGCAGGATGAAGAAGGGCGAAGATAACGGATATCATACCAGGTATGAAGCATGGAAAAAGAAAGAGAGAAAAAAGTGCACGCCTGTATTTTTTTGTCCCGCACAGCAGTGTTCAATCTTCCTCGTAGCACGCAATGTCGTCGATTTCCACCGGCTTTTCACCGACTTTTGCCAACTCTCAATGTGAAGCACATACCAGGTACGAAATACGATTACGAGTACAGACATCATAGTGCCCCAGTGGCTTTGACCAGGGCATTAGGTAGGGCTCCGGCGTCTGTTGCGAAGCGCAACAGGAGCAGGAAGGCGTGTTATAGCCGCCCCCGGAGGGTCCCTGGAGAGCTGCTGGAGGTCGCCCTCGCATGGGGGCCGCCTGAGGCCAAAAACTGCGACACATGCGTGGATTAACACCCGAAAATCACTTGACAAAGTGCGTTTAGACGCCTATTTATTTATTTTTTTGCCGTCGGCGAACGTGAAAAGGTGCCTGAACAAAAATCGCTACTCGTAGCCTCCGGCGAAAAAGACAATGCAACATTTTTTTTGTTGTTGACTGCGCCGAAAAGTATTGCGCGCCCGGAAAGCCGTGTTGCGCCGCGCCGCGCGCAACACGCCTTCAGGCGACTGTTGCGAAAAGCCGCAATTGCGACCTATAAATGTTGCCCCAGCTCAACAGCGCGGCATCTAATTATTGCCCTCGTATGTACCGCTTGAAGTCTACATACCCCCCTGTGGTTAGTACTTGTACTGCTGCTGTGCTGCCGGCTGTAAATACTGGCAGTGAATAATGCTAGTATATACTGGCAGAGAATACTGGCAGGAAATGATGGTGGTATATACGCGTGCGACGTATTGGTATTAACTCCTCGTGCAGGACAGGACACCTATTACGAAAAAAAGTAAAACTGGCTCAGGCTGGATTTCTTATCTGAGAGAGGATGCTCTCTGCACTAACTGCAAGATAACGACTCTCGGATTTAACATTTTCCTCTAAAATGTCAGGCTGGCTTTCTTATTAGGCTGTTTCTTATTACAGTAGATGTCCTGTACTGCTGTACGTACCGTAGTACGGACCGGTATGTTTTTAGCCGGGGAATGTAACTCGTAAGGTTGCATCAGGACATCAGGATACGAGTAGGAGGATATCGTGGGAACATTAACATTTTGCTCTTCTTATATGTCAGAAAAACCTGGAGTAAGTAGGCGGGTACCGTAAGCAACCGCACCGGGGCTAAAGCTACCCCCCGACCACACTACGAGTATTAACAACTGCATACTTATCATATGTATGATCTTGGTATGATAGATTTAAACGGGTGTACGATTTACACAAGGTGTTCGAGTACGTATCAGGTTTTCGTACCTGGTACGTATACGTAGACGTACCTGGTACCTGGTATGTGTCATACTTAAAGGAAACGTCTATACGTGAAGCCCCAGCCAAGGCTTACAAGCTACCAGGTATTCATATTAATAGTAGACTACGGCTGCGACTCAGGCCGGCGGGTTGCAAACAACTCTCGCGCAGCTTGGCGGCAGGAGTTGCGAGGAAGATGTCTTCTGAGTCTCTTCTCGTACAAACAGTACGGCACCGACATTCATGGTGTCCTTGGCTCACGTGAACTCGTACATGGACATATATACCTGGTACAGGCAGCAGTACGAGGTACACGAGGCACCTGGTAGACGAGTATGCTCGTATCACCGCGTGCTGCCGTCGCAAGTGTGCCTCATATATACGACGCTCTCGCATACCTGGTACGTACACGCATGGCTTGACGGCACGACTGCCGGAGACGCCTGTCTCACGGTCTTCTGGTGCAAACAGCACCCGTATCGTAAATACATACTTCGACAGCAGTACCGACGTTCTGCATGGGGTGCTTGGTGTACGTGCATGGAGCAGCACGAGGTACACGAGGAAGACGAGCATGTTCATATCACTGCTCTCGTAGAGTGCCGAATTTCAACGACGAGGCACTATTGAGTACGAGGAACGTACAATAGTAGTACTGCTGCTGTGTCTCGCCTACAGCAGTATACCAGGTAGTATATACGTAGTCTCGCTGGGATCAAATACAACGATCACGGCGATCAACCCAAAACACCCTCGATGAAAGTTATGTGCGCAATACACACAGCAGGGCTGACAGCAGCGATAGAGTCGGCAAAGGCCTGTCTGACGCCTGCTAGAACCTGGAGGCGGCCAGGGTTCGTCCTGCTATCGTGCCGTACAGGCAGTATGGGTGTATGGATGTCACCTTCTGTGCCTCTCGCTCGTGTTGGGGTGGAATTTGATTTGAAGTCGTCGCTGCAACCACTACGTACGGCGCTGCATGTCAACACTTCAAAACGTCAAATGTTATGTTGGGAACAACACACTCAATAGACCCATATAAAAACTTCGACATTTACGGGCACAGAAGAAAGCCACTTGGGTTCTACTGATACGTGCATGCATTCTCAAGATCAAAGCGACGAGGAGCCGACAGCTGCGCAGCGGTCGCGGTGGGTGGCAGCCACGACAAACCCGCGCAGAGCTCCTCATGCCGACAGCAACGCCACCGCCGCCAGTACGTACTGCGCGTTGCGAGACGGCACAGCAGCACAGGCAAGCCCTCCCCAAAATCAGTCGAGAGGAACTATATTTTGACCATGGGTACAGCAGGAGCAGCAGCAGAATACAAAAACTTCACGCCAATTCTTCTTACCCTTGTAGCTTCGAACGTAGCCAAAGCCGAGGCCCTGTCGGGTGACACCGCGGGCACGCCACCACCATCAGCAGCAGCAGCAGCAGCCGCCATAGGAGCTCCTTCCTCTTCCATCTCAATGTCGGCCGGTCTCATCTCCGCGGGGGTCCCTGCGCCCAGGCCCTTTCTCAGCAGTAGCTGGCCAGCAGACAGCAGCAGCCAGGAGCCCAACAAACGCGGCGCAATTAAATTGTTTTTTTTTGTTTTTGGGCAATTTTCTGCGGAATATGAAACCGTCGGTGTCTGGATGATTCAAGTTTCAAGTTTTTTTTGGTAAAATTCGCAAAATTCGAATGTCTGTTCTCGTTCGCAAAATGTTCTAAATTATCATCAGGTTGCGTACGTAATTTGTGATGCTCTCACCTCTCAGCTCTCACAGACAGAGCTGCATGTCTCGCTATCTCTTGCCAAGTGGTGTGTCGCCACACAGCCCAGAAGGTAGGTGTCTGTCACCTGGTATCTGTCAACAGGTATCTGCCACCAGGTATCTGTCCAGGATGGTATCAGTACCAGAACGGTTTTAAAAGTGCGCACGTATGAGCGTATGTATGAGCGTATGAGCGTACCTGGTACATACAGCAGGACGGGGTACTGCTGTATAGGCCCATAAATAAGGAAGAACTGAAGAGCCTAACAATATCTGGCAAAGGCTCACTCGTCATGTTGTCGGGGACGCTACGAAAGAAAACTCGTTCCCAGCTACAAAAAAAGTGCTAAACTACGAAATCATATTATACCACTCACTGACTGGCTGTATCCTATAACAAATACCAGTACTACAAGTATTATAGCCTATCTTCGTATGCTCAATGTTTGTTCAAGGGGGTGGAATCCGAACAAGGTTTAAAAGCTTAGTACTGCAGCAGCACCTACCTGTAGCTCAGACTATACAGCACAGCCAGTACTTGGGTATTTCATTTCTTGGTGGCGGGCCCATACTGCTGCACATACTACATATGGTTACGGCTCTGCGCTGACGCGCATCGCTTAACGAAGAAAGCGACCCCAAGACGTATTGTACGAAGGGGTGCCTGTAACAGACAGTCTTTTCTCGACACCACACATCATAAAAAAAAACATTCAGAATGGAAACAAACCGGGGCGCTGTGATCGCAGGACGATTTAGAAGGAAATATATCTGATACCTGGCAAGTTGTACCTGGTACAATATATATTATTCAGTTCCCCCCCGATTTTTAGATCACTTGGTTTTAGAGACCCCCCATGACAATCGAACCGGGTAGGGGGGGTCTTCAACATCAAGTGATGGAAAATTGGCACAACATGACAACATAGTAGTTTTTTTTCCAAATCTTCCTGTGATCACAGCGCTCCGGTTTGTTTTGCATTCTGACTATTTTCTTATTTGTGGTGTCGAAAAAATACTAATAATAATACTGTGCCGGGCGCCCAACCAAGTAGGTTGTACAATGGAAGGGTTACTTGGTATATGTTCGTCAAGTATTTACGTACGAGGAGTCTGATTGATTGTAATAGTAATATACTCTGTGTGCTCTGTTAATAGCGATTACTATTACGAGTATAGTATCTTCCGAATATTATGTCCGAAACTATTGGATTATGGATTGCCTTTTACCTGGAAACTATTATGTGGATGTGATACAGAGTGTTCGTGTGGTACTGCCGGGCATATAGATGTATGAAGAAATAAATGCCGGTGACTACCCCCAGTACTGCTCTGCTGTGTACTACTGTGTAGCCAGTACTGGACGAAGCATGACAACAGTAGATATTTCTAAGGTATGATACGAAGTAGCTATTTAGGCATTCTAATTGGCTCGTAAGGGTATGGTGTAGCACGCGTATTGGGATCGTATTCGTTATACTAGGAAGACGCATCTTAGATGAGAGGCCTTTCCTAGGCGAGAGGCAACCTGGGCCTCCAGCCTTTTTCAGTGTTTCATCGTGCGAAAAGTAATAAATATTATGCTCTTCTTCTATCTCTAAGCAGCCACTCTGGACCGAAACGTAAGGGCCGTTTATATATGGATATTACATCTGAATTGCATAATGGTATATGATGGGAACAAGCGCTGTAAGTACACATTTTCAGATGACAAAAGGAACAATAATTAATCATTAATAATGCTGGAAGGGCAACTAAACTCGTACATCCAATACGATATAATATGTTATTATGACGTAGTGTATGTATACGTATCGGTACTAGCGAAGGCCCCAAATCAGATGTCAAACAATCAAACGTTGTTTTTTTCAGGTAGTCGTCAACACCGAAAGGCACATCCAGTGAGACTTGCCGATAGTCAAGATAAAGCATATGCCAACAAACGCTCTATCTGAATGATTATAGTACCTGGTACATATATATATATATACATGTGTATATACCAAGTACGATACATGTTGAGAAATCTGTGAATTTAGTAAATATCATTATGCGTTTGGCATCCGATATTGTGCAGCGCGAGCTTCAACGTTGAACACTGAACACCCATAACTATCGCCCGAAAGAAGAAACCCAAGCCTAAACGTCATGGACGTCTATGCACATAGTCTCGACTTCCTTCTGTATACCTGCTTCTGGCTTGACCTGTGAATTCTTCACTTGCTGCGCTTGCTCCTTCCTTCTCATTACGTACTCCTCTACCTTCTACTCTTAATCGTATGCCGCGTTCAGGCATAATTCCCACGTAATCGGTGTGGGCCTTTGAGCCCCCTCACGTGGCTCATTCTTACTTCCTGGCAATCCCTGAGCTGGAGCTTGAAGCGCGACACACTCCACGTAATGGCGACCGGTGTGGTTCTCGAGACGATTTGCGGCTGGCGCTCCTTCATCTACCTCTTCCTCGCCGTCGACCTTACATCCTTCCCCCCGCGAAGCATGCATTTTGCTACCCTCTACCGCGAGGCGCCCAACGCTTCCCACCGTTAAAGTGGCAATTTCGTGATCCGGTTTGTCAAAGGGTATTTGTTGCGGACGATCGCTGTGTTTGCGCTTGCGCGCTTTGAAGGTAGATGCAGCTGATCCGTCGTGGTCGGGACTGTCGCCTCGCAGGTGCGCCTACGCTTGAGGATCTGCATGGTGGTCATCCATCAGGGTGTACTTATCCCTGTACTCCCGGTTTGGAGTGTCCCGAAGACCTCCTCTCCCTACGACGGTGCCCATGCACAGGTTCCTGTCTTTCGTAGATGGTTCCCCGCTCTACACTTGGTGAATAGGCACGAGCCGCTTCAGCGTGCGGGAGACTACGTAGAAAACCGGATGGTGTTGGATCACCTGCGTCCCGGCTCTGTGATGAATTCGTGCGTGCCTGGTGTCCACGTCGACTGCATCGCGGCAGGGCCACCTCACTGCCCCGTGTTGCTCAACCCCGACATAGTGTCTTCAAATGCCCACGATCTCCGTTGCGGGTATACACGGAGCAAGGCCGTTGGCCGCGCCCGAAGGCATGCGGTGGTTCCTGTCCCGTAAAGGCCTCTACAGGCGAGCTTTGGCGAAGGCCTTCGTCTCGCTCCCCCCCCAGTGAGCCCTGGCGGAGGTGCTGTATCCGAATTTTTGTCAACATAAGCTGTGTGCTGAGCGTGACGGCCTTGGTTGACTAGCGTGCCCAATGTCAGTTGGACCTTTCTTAATTTGATGGGGACCGCGTCATGCGCGGCCAGCGTGTCGACGTATGGGGGCCTCGGGACCGGGTCCTCATCTTCTCCTAGGCCCCATTCAAACTAAGGTTCGGGGACGATGCCTGCGATCGCTTCCTTCTTGGTTTCCCCCCGTGTCGCAACTATATCGCAAGCTATCTCTGAGCTGAGCGATGACGCTCGATTCAGGAAGCTGCATCCTCACTCAATGTTATAACGTGCCCTTGAAGTCTGCCATAATCCCCAGCAGGATCCTAATCCTGCCCATAACAGAGGCACACATTCGCCTCGCTTTCGTACATGATAGCCTTCCCCCTCCGCGTCCCGTAGAAAGGCGTGTTTGGGCTTGCTACGGTATTGAGGTTGGATAATCAGCCGATTATCCGGACACCCCTCCTGCAAAACGACTGTTCCTCCATCGCACCCGGTAGCTCCTATATGGTTTTGTATGCCCACTGTGCCCCGTTATCTGTGCCTTTCGACAGGTTTTGAAGAACAGCCTCGTGTCCAGAGACATTTCTACTAACCTTGTCCTCTGTCAGAGGGGTTCGATGGCGATGAGGGCCGCTGCTTGCTTGCCCGGTATGTTAGCAACGCAGCGTGCAAGGAAGTCCGCGCCTGCATCCTTAATTGGCTTCATTGCTCGATCCAGAACGTGTATTAGTGTGTGCCGATAGGGACACCCACCACCGTTACCCCTATTTCGTCTGCAATGCCAACATCAATGCTTGTCAGGAGCGAAATATGCTCTGTCGTCGGGGCGTGCCCTTTCGGTGATAGTGCCACGGTCTCAGCGGGGTTGACCACTATGCCGACGTAGGTTAGCTGTCGCCGGAGGAACGTAAAGACTCTAACCGCGTTGGCCGTGGTGGCTTCCATAAGGCTAAAAGAGATACCGTCCATATGCGCGAATGCGTCGGTTGCTTCTCCCTCGAATTCACATCTTAAAAAACTTTGACCCCTGCTGGACACAGCTGGAGCAAGCGATCGACCTGCTTCCCCCGTAATCCGTCCGAAATATCCCGGTAGATGGTCTTGCCATATCATAGAACTTGGCCACTATCGGCGTGCGCGATAACACGCAGTTAACCACCTTTGCAAGCACCGCCGACAGTATAGCGGTCAAAAAAGCTTTGGAGACGTCGGTGGTAACGGGCCTGTTGCCCATCTCGTGTAGCATTCGTGTGCTCAGTCCCACATGCTCCACTCCTCCAAGAACGGCAACCCCAAACTACATCCCCTCTCAGTTTACCCCCCCCCAACCGCGGCCACCACTGTCACATAGGCCCTGTGGTGATGATCGTCGTTCATGGCATGTCCACGCAAACCGGCAGACACTTTAACCGTATCGCGGTGAGGTTCGAATGCACGAAGCTACCAGACGTCTGGCTAGGAACGCGTCCAGCTTGTCGACGATTCTCTGCCAGACGGCTGCTATACCCCGGCCGAACCCCTCCCCTCCGACGTCGAAGTGGATGATGGACAGTAGGCGCCCGAACCGTTCACCGTCATTTCCGGGGCCCGGACGGATGCTCGGAGCTGATCCCTCTTAAAGGCGTACAGCCCGGTGTCCAAGCTGGAGCGTTACAGGATAAGTTCCTCACGCCATGTCTCCCCTGTTGTCGCACATGAAGGCACGTGGGCACGTTCCGTTCTCAGGTCTTCTCCCCGCCCTTGGTGATCCTGCAGATGGCGTCTTCGCCGTTTGCCATCATAGATTTGCTGTCGTTCTTTGCGTCCCCTTTCGCTCCCCTTCTTTGGCTCTCCGCTACCACTTTCCTCCCCCCTAGACCAATAACTCGCGCCCTTCCGGCATCCGCTCCTCCGCCACCCACGCTATCACCCCCCTTTCTGCTGGGTTCGCACTCTGTATCCCCCCCACCCCTCCTCCCCGTCCTGCTATCGAAAGCAACGCACTACCCTAGGCTCGGGGGTATGCCCGTACTCGTAACCAGAGAAGGATATTTTGTGACCAGGTCACGAACACGGCAAACGACGCACTTCAGCAGCCGACAATACATTCCTCATTCGCTCGGGCGGGATAAATCAAGAAAGACCCGTTGTGGCAGGCTCAGAGTATCACTGAGTAGTGATCACAAGATAAAGGAAGTGGTTGGGGCCCTCCCATGGGGACGTACCACGAGCTCGAACGAGCTGTAAAGGAAGGTGTTCAGGTACCTAGCCGGACCCGGTCCAAGGACACTCCGCTGAAGGAGGTCGGAGATCTGTACATTGCCTCTCACGTCCGCCCACGTCCCACCGTGCTCGGTCATTGGCAGCACACGATCAAGCTCCGTCGAAAGGGGGGGGGATATTCGGCCTACCCACTCGCAGAGTTAGGCGTCGCGGGACGTGGGATTTACATGCTCTCTTACAAGGTCGTCCGCTCGTTCCAGCCTGCAGACGTAGGCAAACACCCCGTGCAGGCATGGAACGGGTACCCGCATGTGACTGCGCCTCGACCCCCTTGCCGGGTCGTCTAGCGCGAGACTAGCAGGTGCACAGCCTCTACTCGCCTTGGAGCACGGCCTCCGCCACCCTATGAAAATACTGATCGCCAAAACCTTGCCAACTATCGCCGTCGATGGCCACCCCACCATATCGTTGGTGGGCCCTCGGCGATATTCCGTCAGGAAGAACGTTCTCCGACTTGAAGGCCCACTCCGTTCTCTTACGACTACGTCGAACCAGTCGTCTCCCCTGTCGGAGGTCCGCTGCACCATTTACGCGAAGGATTCCGTGTAAGCGAACCAACCGGCGAACTCTAACGTTTGATGGGAGTACCATCTGCCCCTCACAAGCCCCGCACGACTATTCCACTTGTGGTTGCTGAGTGGTCGTGCCACGTCGATCTCCATCGATGTCCCTCTCCCACCCCCTCGGTTGCACTCCGCGACAAATCTTCGGTTCCTGCGGGAATCACGAACCTTCTGGATAGGTATAGCTCAGGTATAGACGCTGGCGTGTATATCACTCTCCTCTGCCGCGTATGGCGATCCGTCGAAACCACGGATCTATGGAAGTAGGGTGTGTAGCTTCACCTCTTGGTGCACCGGATATAGGGCCTGATTAGGGCACGTGACCTGATACGTGAGTGTGCGTGCATCGTTGGTCCTGGCTCGGGGGTTGCGTCTTCAACGAAGCGTAGGGCGCACGAACGCGATCTTCTCCACCCATCCGTGGCAAACGCTGCGTATGGCACACCCGTCGCTGCCGTCCTGTGTGGCCCTGGTCGATGACTCTCTTAATCTCCTAGCCGGAATCGCTCGACGCGTGACCACCATCGCCCCTGCTACAACCTCTTCCCTGCGCTGCCTGAGTGCTCTTCTGTCGGCTCCTCTGACTGTTACGATCGCTCTGCACGCCGGGCAGCTTAGGTTGCCCGCCACTCTGATGCGAAGAGCGGCGTAGCATGATAGGTGGAGTCGGTGACGGCAGCTGGCGTGATGAGCCATCGAAACCACCAGGGCCTCGTGCCACACGCACTAGTTTTCCGGGACCTACTCTCGGGACTTCCCACTTTTTGCGAGTGTCATCGGGCGCCGCAGATGATAGCCTTGGTGGCGGTACCTTCGCCCATCTTGTTACCGACCACAGTGACGCTTCGAGGGCCAGAACCGCCTCTGGTGTCAAGAGAGGTATCCCTGTCGAGCGGAGGGCAGACGTTCGCAACGGATGCCGTGGCAATACCACAGGTATAATCAGGGGTGGCCTGTCATATCTTGGTATAGTCGGCTGCGAATGCGGCGTCGCTGATGGTGGCGGTGCGAGCACCGCCACCATCGATGGAGGCCGCGGCGGCGGTTGGGACTGCGCGGTTGGCGAAGGCTGCTTCGGACGCGTCTCGACCACCCGTCGCGCCATTGGCGGTGCGATAGGCACCTCCTGCAGCCGCTTCAAAGGGGGTTATGGGAGGTGGGGGGCTTCCTCCAGGAGTTGGCTGCAGATCCCCTGGGGCAGGGATTGGGGTGGGTGTCCCCATCGTACCTGGCTACAATAAGCGCGAGGAGTCTGTCACCTGGGCCGGAGAAGGTACTATCAGTGGCGGGGCGGCGGTTTTCACAGCTTTGAAGACTGGTATCCAGTTCATACTCTCGACTGCGTACCCATTGATAAAAGAGCCCCAAAAGACGTCCTCGACTGGGTCGGTGATTCCGGTGATCGATGTTCTGGCAACGAAGAAGCCGTCTCCACCAGCGATAACGAAGCCTACCCGCCAGGCACTCTCAGTCACCACAGTGGGTAGGCGTCGAAGGCGGCCCCGGCCTCGTTGCCGCCGGCGATCCCAGTGCCCGCTGCCTCTGTTGTGGTGCAAGAGGCGTCCCTGAGGTGGATCCCGTCTGGGATAGTGCCGACCCTAACGTTGGTGCCTGCGACGTCATCCACGCTGCCACCCGCTGCAGACGTGAGGCGCCGGGTGGCTCCGTGTTGGCTCGCTCCCGCGTCCTAGTGGCTGGCCGGGTGCGTGGTCTGGTGTTAATGGAGATGGGGTCTTCTATAGTTTATCCCATCCCCTAAATTCGTCGTTCATGGCTCGCCGTACTTTTTCTGTTTATAGATGCGAGTGGTGGCTTTTCCCCGTTGGCCCCTCTTCTTGGCGTGGCACCGTCCTCGATGTGACCGCGCTCGCCCCCCCGGAGAACCTTAATTCCGCACAAGGGCAAATATCGCATCACGTAATGTGTATACCCACGAGGCAGCTACTTTGCATCTACCCACTATTGTCTCTGGAACTGGCCCCACCAGCAATGCACATATATAAATATAAATACAAGGTATATACCCATTCAAAGTGTCATGCATTGCAAGTCCGCTTCATAAATGGTTCTGAGTAGGATGGTGCTCACCCTTGATGCGACTCGCGCAACACTTCGCGGCGATTCGCGCTTGGTGCAGGCAATGTCTGCCTGGTCGTGAAAACCCGACGTATTCCGTTCCGGCATTGTTGGGATGCGAGGATCTATGGTCATACGACTGCGACTATGCGTGGCATAAGTGCACCCTCCCCACCCTTCATCGTGTCCATTGGGGCATGCGATTATCATGCAGCACCTCCCCAGTAACGGGGTCCACTTTCATAGGGTCAACGTTCTCTTGATGCCGCTGGCAAGATGTTGCTTCGGAAGGGGGGGACAAGGCGACGGCCTTGGCCAAGCCCCGACGACCCCCGCGTCCCGAGAGACTGGCACCAGACGACAGCCGAGGCGCTCGCCCTGATCTGATGTTGTCAATCCTGGCGGCACAAAGCACTCTGTCGCCTAGGTGACTCCCTTCCAGCGTGGGCAGCCTCTAAAGCCCTATATCAGCAAAGTAGTCCGCGGTACGAGGAATCTTAAGACCCCGGAGCAGTCCCCTCCGGCACTGGAGGAGGGATCTCACTGCTTGTCGACTGTTTCTCTCTGAACCCCGCCTCAACCCCGCAGCCCCCCCAAGCGGAGGGCTTGGATGGGACACACCCCCCAACCCCTTTCTCCACCCCCGGAGGGACGAGCTGCATGCCGAGAACAGGGTCCGGCCCCCAATGACGAGGGGGGGCGTGACTCCCGTTCACTCCCACGGGAAAAGGGTCCCGACGCCGACTGTTTTCCCTCTCGGCACATTTGAAGGCACTCGACCGGCCCCTATCGGTATTGAGAGCCGTTCTACGTTGGGGGTTGCACCTTCCAAACAGTTATTACTGACCGATCTCCTGAAATGAGGAGATCCAAAGCCAAATTGGATCTGATGGGTGCTTTTCAAATATTAACGGGTATAGAAGTAACTGTAAACTCGTTTGGGCCGGTAGTCGTTACTTGCCCGGTGACGTATTTTTTCCGTTACCTCTCAAGAGCTGATCATGCTCTTCGTTCTCGCCCGGTGGCTATCAATACGTACGAGTAGCTGCTACGAGAAACCAACGCCTGCTGTGTTCTCCCGTTTCAGCTTGCGACACCCCCCGGGATTTCAAGTTAATCACAACCCCGAAGGGAAACCTCTAAGTGTTCGGCTAGATATTTAGCCCATGGGGTTGATTTTGAATTGGGCATCGCTTCATTTGTTTATCAAAGTCGGCGATTGGGGCATTAGACAATGTAGGGGCTACCCCTATCGTTGGATGCACCTTGAGCCCTTTTCCAGCGTTAAGCGTCCGGACCGCGCGCCTGGCTTACCCCCTGCCCCCCGGTGAACCAACGCCCCCTCCCGTCCTTCCCCTGCTCTGGCGGCAGCCCTACCGGCCACCTTGGAGCTCCATCCCTTCCGCCTGCCTGCGATCTCGCCCCTTGCCCTACCGTCTTTCTCGGCGAGGCCTCTTGTCGGTTTTGAAGAGTGGCGCGCCCCACGCGTGACTGCTAGCTTCCTACTATAATTAGTGGCCTTCTTGCTCACCGGTACCCAGGTGTGCGCCCCCCTGGTACTGTCAATCCTCATCCGTAAAGTGGTTAAGCTTGCTGAGAGAGTGAATCACGCCCTTGGCAGTCTTAGGTGATGGTCCCGGAGGGCTATGCCTCTCAATGACGTACACTAGACGCCTGATTTCGATGTGTTTAGAGTCATGTTCTATCATGGAACTACCACATTTATATATTTTTGTTGTATGTACTGAGTATCCTGGTTTATCACCAGGCACAGTATAAATACCATATTTCGTTCTAGGAGGTATAATGGGACAGACACAGTTAAGCCTATGCTTCGTGCACGAAGTATTATCTGCCAGGTGCTAGTCTATATTGGCTCCACGCCCTTCAACAAAGGGTGCCTTCCTGCCTGTGTACGCATGCAGTGCCTATTCGCCCTTTTCAGTCGACAGCTTGCGGTTCTACTCACACAGGATGTACAAATCGCACTCCTTTGCCAGAGATTAGCGGTAACAACCCCCTTATTCTCCAGGCTGGCCTGGCTCAAACCTAGGTTCGCCCCTTAGAACTGGGGTGAGTAAAACTTGAATGTGTGTGGGATTATTTCAAGCCAAGAAGGAGTTTTATCGACCCTCCATCCCCGGGTTTCCAGGTGACTCTAATGTCTTGACGTTTCTCGTTATATATACCTCCGCCGATATTTTGACACGCGGCGGTCGGATCTTCGGCTGTTTCGTGCCAAAGCAGAAGGTCGATGTATTAGGAAAGTGTTTTATTTTGTGCAGTAGGTATGCGATTCTCTTCAGATTGGCCTTCTGGGCGTTCTGAACAGAGGCCACCGCCCCGACTTTGAGGTGCTGCAATAATGGCCGATATTCGGGCTACACAAAACGAGACAAAAACCAACCCCCGACTACAGCTTTGCACTTCAGTTGCGAATAGCTACGACTAAAACCCGTGAAGTTGAGGCACGCTCTTGATGGCGTGTGTGGGGGTGTCGTGTGCTTCAGACAACAGTCGTTGACAGGAATAAGCGTCTTACGAGGTGTTATCGTGAGTTCAAAGCTGCGAGCCAGCAGAGCAAAAACCTCTCAATTTTTTGCCAACATGCATTCCATTTCAAGCGCGGAAGCTTACTCCTGTAGTAGAATGGCTACATCATCGATTAAAAAACGGCTTTCACCAAGTATTTGCTGGTCTCCTGGCGGCTCGTTTAGAAACGAAGGCTAGTTTACCCGAAAATACATTTGGACAGCAAACTACGTTCCGTTGAGCGGTAGTTATGATGATTATAACAAAGGAAAAAACGGGCCAAACAGTTCTGGGTTCTTGTTTATGTGCAACACGTTTTCTCAAATTTTGAAATACCCGATCTTCTATGTATGCAAATACCTTACTATGTTACAAAGTAGTTGAACTATGTTGACGAAAAGCCTACGCGCGACTACCCAACAGCACATTCTGAGACACCCTCCGACGGCAAAAATGGAATCGTTGGATTCCGATCCGCAAATGGTCGTAAACAAATGTCGCATAAAATATACCGTTTAACAACCGACCGGTCGGCCAAAGATCGCAAACAAGGATCGCTGGATCCCGACCGGCCAACGAACGTGAAAAGAGATCGGTTTAAAAAGGGACTGGCCAACGATCGTAAATAACTAGTTGGGTTCCGATCGATCAACGATCATGAAAACAAAATGGTCCAAAACAATCGGTCAGTCATCATAAAAACAAGATAGCTACTCGTATAGGTTCAGATCGACCGACGATGATCGTAAACAGAAGGACAATAATAAATTATTGGAATCCAACCATCGTAAAACGAGGATGGTCACTTATGATCAGCCAACGATCGAAAGCCCCCCGATAAAAAGGATCGGCCATCAATCGCAAAACAATCTTGTTAAAACTCATCGGCCGACGATGATCGTAAAAAGGCGGAGATCCTCACAACCGATCGGCATTGAAAAAAAGGGATCAATCGACTATAATCGGCCAATGATTCTCGTAAACATCGGATCCTTGAAACCCATTAGCCACGGATCGAAAAAGAAGTCCCCTTGAAAACGACCGGCCGACGATTGCAAGAAAGTAATCGTTGAAAACCATCGGCCAACGATCGTACAAAGGTTGGTTGAGTTCCCATCGGCAAACGACCGTAACAATTGGGTTGTTAATCTGGTGTGCCAACGATCGTAAAAAACGAATCGTTAAACACGATCGGACAACGATAATGAAAAAAACATCGTTGGAGTCAGTTCGGTCAACGATCGTAAGCTAAATGGATTGGTAAAGCCAATCGATCAACGATCGATCGTATAAAAGGGATTGCTTGATTCCAATCGGCCAACGACCTTAAATCCATCTCGTTGGATTCCGATCAGCCAACGATCGGTAAAATAAATAGTTGAATTCCGATTATATATCAATGGCAAAACGAATCGTTACAAACGACCGGCCAACGATGGTAGTAAGGCATCGTTAAAACCGATCGTAAACAAAAATATCGTTCGATTCGGAACGGCCAACAATCGCAAGAAAGGGATTGTTAATACGGATCGACCAATAATATCGTTGGCAACTATCGGCCAACGACCATTGAAATTATCGTTGGATTCCTGTCGGATAAAAGGTCGTGAACAGGTGCGGGTTAAAATCAATCGGGATCCAGCGACCGTAAAGAAGCGATCGTGAAAAAGATCGGCCACCGACGCGAAAAAATATAATCGAAAAATAATGTTCGCTGCATTTCGATCGGTCAATAATCGAAAAAACAATACCGTTAATACCGATCGGCCAACGATCGCAAACATGGATGGATCGTTCAAACCGACCGACACACACCTATTGTAAAACTGGTATATGGCCAAACGATCGGCCAACGATCAACATTTTAATAGTAGAAGAAAACCCCTCCAAAATCTACAAAGAAGAACTACAGTTTCGAGAGTAGATGATCGATCCAAAGAGGAGACCGATGGTCTGAAGAGGAAAATAGTAAAATAGTTGGTGGACTCTTTCGTCTACCTCACGTTCAACCTTACTTCCTTCAAAGCGACCGTCCATCACTAATAGGTGCACTGTTGGTGAATAATGGATCTATTTTATGAATTAGTTGGCAAACTGGTCTGAGTCATTTGCTGCACCGAAGAGCTGCCGGCGCATGTCGAGACTCGTATTGATTTTGTAAATTGAAGGCGAACCACGGCAACTCCACTCGTTCATGGCCATCGGCATGGCTACCGCTGTAGGAGTATAATGTATACTTTCTTTAAGACCTGCTATGAAGAGGCGTAACTGCCAAATATCTACGAATGCCGATTTGCGGGTCGAAATATTCCCGTTCCGGTTCTGACGGTCCCAGCTGGCTCTTCGTGGCTAAGGAGGGAAAGCCCCTCGTTCCTGTCACTTCTTCTCCTGTGACTCCGGTAACTCCGATTAAATATACGAGGTACTACTTGCAACTACTTTTTCTGCGCCTCATAGCCAGCGAGGGCTTCACGTCATCCACCGCACCCGGTGCACGGGCCGAGCTTGTACGCTAGCGTATATGGTAGTCGTACGGTTAGGCTATGTGGATGCGTGGGTAGAGCCCGAAATCGCAATGAGGCGGACCGAATTTGAACCTACTGCCCTTAGATCTAATAAGATCAATAGCCCAAGGAGGACACATCACTGTTTCTTCCGCAGCAGATGCAGTGAAGTGCGTCGCCCACAACAGTCGTCGATTGCAAACTGACATGAAGGCTTTACACACGAAAGTACGTATAGTATTGTCGCATGCAACTATAGCACTCTCCCCAACCTGAGGTGGTGTCAGAACCAGCAGTCAGTGTGCCGCACACACCTCACTCATATAATGAGAGTGATGCCCATCGTGTCTGCTGCAGTTACTGCCGATTATGTTGGCTACTTGCTGCAGCATTCTGCAGATACGTAGCTGTGTTATTTGTTGTTTCTTGTTTGTGTATCGTTGGGAGTCTCGTGGGCTCTCGTGCCCTCACGTGTGCACGACGCTTCAAGTGATTACATTTCCTGTCTTATGCTGCTGATGCTCGCTGTTGCTGCTGGTGCGTATGCTGGTGAGTGTCACAGATAGCTGTGCGTACATATTATATTGTATTCTGTGTTTGGTTAGTCAGACTTGTATATAGTTTATTTCCGTTCTGTTGCACATATGGTAGCTGGTCCTTCGTATGATATGATGTACTGTTTTGTTACTTCGTATTACCTGGAAAACATAGTGTATTTCTGCAACCAATGACAAGGTCCGATCGTCGGTTTCGTGATGTAATACTTCTTGAAATTATTATTTCTTGCTTCTGCGAAGACCATGCTGATCGCAAAAAGCCAATTTCGATCGTCTACCCATCGTAAAAGGATCGTTCAGACCAATCGTGCAACTATCGTAAAGAAGAGATGTCGTTAACAACAATTAGACAAATCATGTGAGAAAAAGATCGTCGGATTCCTCTCGGCCAACGATCATAAACAAGGGGTCGTTAAAAGCGATCGGGAAACAACTCTCGCACAAAAGGATCGTTGGATTACCATCGGCCAACGCTCGTTACAAAACCGTCGTTGGATGTCGAATGTTGGGTTTCCTTTGTTCGGTCAACGATCCTAAAACAGGGCTGTTCAAATAGATAGGCCAGTGATCGTAACAAGAAAACGGTTTATACACGATTGGAAACAAGAAGTCGCTGGATGTGACCAGCCAACGATGGTGAAAACAGGAATGTTAAAGCCGATCGGCCAACAATCGTAAAACTCGGATGGCTAAAAACAATCGGCCTCCGATCGTGAAAGGACATGGTTGGATTCCGATGGTACAACCGTCGTAATATAAGGATTGTAACACCCTAATGACCAACGAAAGCAAAACACCACCACTAAAAACGACCAGCCAACGATCGTCGAAATGTGGCCGTTGAAACCGAGCGGGCAACGATCACAAGCAATAATGGTTAATCCGGATTGCCCAACTAAAGTGTCGCCATAAATAAGTGATGGTTGGAAACGATCGGCCAACAAGAGTAAAAGGGATCGTTGGATTCTGGTCCGCCAGCAATCGTAAACAATATATTGAAAAAACAAGTAGTCCAACGATCACATACAACATATCATTTAATTATTATCTACAAATATCCTAAAAAGCGGAGTCGTTCAAAATAATCGTGCAACGATCGGAAACTGATCCGGAAAAAAGGAACGCCTGGTTCCGATCGGCCGACGTTTGTAAAAACAGATGGTTGAAACCGATCGGCTGACTTTCGCAACCACACACGATCGTTGAAAACGGTCGACCGATCTTCGTAGGAAATATATTGGTGCGTTCCGATAGGACAACGAGCGTTACAAAGGGGCCAAATATGGCCATAAAAATAAAACACTGATCGCTGGATTGCGGTCGGCTAACGAACGTAAAATAACTTGCGATCGTTCGTGACGGGTGTTTCAGTAGTCAAATTCGTATCGCTTCCAACAAATGCTGGTGATCGTTGGACATTGGCGGCACTTTAGTCAATTTTCTGTCGCTTCCAACCAGTGCTTGTGATCGTTAGCCATAATCGGCAAATTGGTTAATTTTCTATGGATTTCATCACGTCCTGGGTATCGTTAGAGACACATGTTACGATAGAGATGCACCATGTTTTTTCTGAGAGTGGTCACTTGAGGAGCTCTATACCTAACCCAAAACTGTTTTGGGATGAAAATAAAAGTGCTACCCGATTCACCATTCCATGGCCTAACGATAAAACGAAAACTAACGCAACACAAGAATGGAACTCCGACGATTTTGGATTAAGGAGCCCCTCCATCCACAAACATTTTCAGCCAAACAGTGTTACCTCCATCGTAGCAGGCGTCTAGACCCTGTTTTAAGGAACACCCTTTTTCAATCAATTATATTCCTTGTTTTCGAATCAATTTAAGTTTGCTTCTGATTGGTCAAAAACGGAATCACCGAAAAAACACTCTCAGTTTGGGACGAGGGGCGAGGGAAAGTCGTCGATTCGATCGAATTGGAAATATAGTCCCGATATACATGTTTTCCAATTCGATGGAATCGAATCGATTATAATTGGAGGAGCTGATCCAACTTGACATGACATGGTTATATTGAACCAACGTCCCCGAGGCAGCCCGTTGGCTGTTTGAGTTCTGTCCACGACCAGTACCGAGGTGTTAGATCGTTAACCTCAACGAGTAGCGGGCAGGCAAGAGTCGCGCCTCCGACTGCAGACCATATGACAGCGTATGCCGGCAGTGTCACCTCAAATACTACAAGACGGTTGCGAGTCCAAATATGTCACCAGTTCAATCGGCCAACGCTCACGTGAACAGAGCGATTGGACCAAAACACGGAGGATACGTTGACGACTTTGATAGCTTCACCGCCGCCGCCGTTCCACGCGTGCTGTGTTAGGTGTCCTTCCACCCACCCAAGAGACCTTGAAAATGATAGCTGCCTAGCTGGCGCCCCCAAAACCAACAAGAGGCTGACGGCGGCAGGCACGCGATTTCGCAAGCCTTGGCTCCCGTCTACTCTCGTCGATGATCGTCAGCTAGGCGTTGTGTGACGTGCTGCGCTGTTCCGATCTCGGTAATATTTGAATACGTAGCCACACTTGATTTTCCGGTAGGGACCTAAAATTTCTTGTTCCCACCCAATCGAACCGATTTCAATCGCCTCAAAAATGTGAATTGTGTTTTTGATTAAAAGTCCTTCGTTAAAACGGGCCCGAATGTATACTAAGTATAGGTTTGTACTTCGGTTGAGGGGAGTGTTACGTGTAGGCTGGGTAATATATGCCTACATAGGCAACATTTAGTGCAAAAAGTTACTGCCAGCAATAGGTAGCAGCAGTGAGCAGCAGCAGTGCCAGGATATGGCGCATGGATAGCCTATCTCAGTACAAACACTCGCAGGATAGAACGCGGTGCAATATGAAAACATGTTAGGTCGGGCTTAAGGCGAAACGAAGCCTCTGGAATAACACAGAGATAATACGAACAGTTTATTTGTGAAAGACAGCCCAGTGGGTGTAGTGCGGACAGGACAACAGTTTAGTAGAACTAGACGCTGTCGCTTCTCACTGGTGTGCACAGCACCCACATGGACACCAGCAAGTACTTTGTTCCAAGCCAGGTTTTGCCCCATGGTGTAATACACATTGCTCTTCTTCTACCAAGTGCATCCGCACCAGCCTGAGTGCCGATCAGCTCCAGCGCTAGCCTCTGCTACCACGCCGTAATGGGGGAACACACATCGATCCCGGATACCAACATGTAGACACTTCAAACAATATCACTGTTACTCCTGCTTGATGCGTAGTTCGTCTGCATGACAGGCCACCAACTCCGGCAAAGAGAGTGCTCGAGTAGCGTCCAACTGAGCCTGCGCCCCCAATCGACCCCGGAGTTCTGGGTCGTTAGCCAACACCTCGAGAGCATCGGCCAGTGCCCTCGGCGTTGGATCCGCCACCACCATCCCGTTTTCCATGTGGCGAACCAGCTCTCCCGTGCCTCCGAACCCGAACGTCACCAACGGCACTCCCAGCAGCATGGCCTCCGGGCCCACCATGCCGAATGTCTCGGGGCCGATTGAGGGTATGACGAGAGCAGTCGCCCGCTGCACCTCACACGGAACGTCGTCGACCGGGAGGACCCCCTTGAAGCTAATGCTTGCGTTGAGATCCCGCGCGAGGGTTTTCATGTGGTCTCGAAGGGGGCCTCTTCCCACCACGACCCCTAAAATACCCCTATCTTGCTCCTTCCCCTCCGCTCGCCTTCTCCTCTGCAGAATGGACATCGCACGGACAAACATTCCAGGCGTTTTGTAGGGCGCCATCTTGCCCACCATTATAAAGGTCGTAGGTTGGAGGTCATCGCTACCGTTTCGTCTCTCCTTTTCCACTCGAGAAGCGCTCAGTGCATCGGTACTGCCTCGTGGAGGCTCCATGTCTTTGTTCGACTCTCGGCCAGTACTACCGCATGATTCGGTCGCTTTCAGAACTCTTGCTGCGTCCATGACCGGGTGACAAACTTTGACCTGCAGCCCTCCAGCATTTCGGATGACCGCCGGGTTGTGCGCGATATGGTGCGACGGTCCGATGAGCGAGGTGGCTCCCGAGTATAGCAGCGTCATGTACCCGCCTGTGATGGCTCCCAGGTTCACCATGCGGGTTTTCAAGCCTGCTATTCGTGCCAGATGTAGAAGGTATGCGTCAGCGTCCTTTCCCCCGTTCGACATAACCAGTGCGTCGAAGCCCCTGAGATAGCGGTAGATCCCCCCCAGTGCTTGCTCCATGTCGGGGTAGTCCGAGACGACGCCTTCCCAAGTCGTCGCTTTTGAGAAGACGGAGTGGAGGAATGTAGTAATTGTACCACTCTCCCGGGCAGCTGCCTCCGCTCTCTGCAAAGAGATAGACGCAAGTTTAGAAGCGACGCAAAAGGGGCAGGAAAGTTGCTATTACAGATAATTTCACCGAAGCACCACGGATATATGAAGGCTTCGATACGTTTGAACGTCGCTAGATACTAAGGACCATCCTAATATCCAACCCAGCGAACTTATCGAGCGTCAGGCATCTCGGAACCCAACCTACTTCAGAGGGTCAGAGCTAGGCTATGATAGGCGGGGTGCCGAGTTTTTCTCATTATATTCTCACGTGAAGAGCTCGTTTCCCCACCCAAACCAGGAGTGTGATATGAATTGTACAACGCTCCAGAAGAAGACATCTTAAACGGTACTGTAGGCGCATTCAATAAATACTGATGCTATGCTGTGCCAGGTACATCACAGATCAAACATGTCAGTGTGGCGTTCCAAAATATATCGGGCAGTTCCCAGTTGAGAGAGGAGTCCCGACAAGCAGAAACGAGCTAGACCTTCGAAAGGACCGTCCTTCGTGCGTTGCTTGGACTGGCGCTACGGTAGGGGGTTGTTTTTTGCACGTCCTCTACGTGTTGCCGGGCCACTCGGCCGAGTGACCACCCTGATGAGTTGCAGTATTACGTTACGTCCATGCATGTAACCTTCGGAATGTGCACTGCCGTGGGCCTGTGTTGTTTGCGGTGCGCCAGCACAATAGTATCAAGTGCTCGTTTGAGCGAGGCATAGAATCACACGTACCCTAAAGGCCTAAAGGTGGTACGTAGTGAAGATAAGGGGCAACCGCCCGCCGGTAGCACCACCAGCCGTTGGCTCGCCAGTCTCTCAAGTTTCCGTGGTTTCCTTCCTTCACTCACCTCCACCGAAACCTCGATGCAAATGCGTTTCACTGCGCCAACCTCGTTCGTAAACATCTCTAGCATTGGTAGATCGGCGGCTGCACACATCGCGATAGGAGGGCGGGCGCATCGGCAGTGAGTTGCCGTGAAGAGCACGATTAAAACAGGTACGAGTGAAACCAGCTGTTTTTATGGACAGCGCGTTGTCGTTGGTTTTCGTTCGATGCATCTTCGGACGTCACTGGGGAGGAGGGCTTGGCCCTTGCGGCTGCAGGGTAGTAGGGTCAGGAGAAGGAAAACAGGGAGATGACCTCGCATCTTCATGGCCGGTTGCTGTTGGAACCACCGTTTCACGCTGTGGGTTTTCGTGGTCTGGGTTTTCTCTATTTTGTATCAAGGGTTTGGTTGTTGGCACTTAACGCTACGAGCACGTTGTCGGAAAGCGAAGGAAAAGACAAAAACCCAACGAACGGTCAGACGCAACATATAACACCCCGATGTTGAGGCTGTCCGCCCTGATAGGCGGTCGCTCGCTAAGATATGGATAGCGCTTTGAGGCCACATCCTTCACGCCTTGTACAGATCTCGATCCAGATCGTTTACTTCTTGGGCTGCCGTTGTGAGAGGCTGTGCAGGATCAGCGTACAGTAGTACAGGTCCAACCCAAGAAACGTGTGCTATGTATAGATCATGCAAAAATTTACGGATCCCACCCGGCAACGTGAGCTAGATCCTACAAGATCTGGGACAGGTATGCCTTGAAATACCTAGGTCACCAACTGGGCTTCGATTATCTATCCGAGGTATGTTGCTGATCGATGAGATTTATCAACTGATGGCCTGCACAATAAGTCGTGCCTTTTCGCTTGCTTTTACAGTAATGCCATAAATTAGATACCTAAGCGATGGGGTTGTTTGTCGGGTTGGCCTTGTGATTTGTCTGATCAAAACCATATTTGTTTAGGGTGAGTTAGATATCTACTCGAGAGAGGAGTCTCAGAAGAAATCGCCGCACCCCTACTCTGTAACGTTGGTCAATCCAGTAGGCGCCACCACTTACAATGCTCGTATTTGGAGCCACCTACAAACTAATGTGTAGTACCGGTATTTGGAGCAGGGTGTATCCTACACACCAGTTTCGTCTGAGACATGTGTTACAGTTTGGGTTACGCTGTTGGGCCCAAATACCTTTCACTTGCGGAACGGTAAGTAACAGATGCGGGGCAAGTACAGATGCGGGGTTATACTATAGATGCGAGAAAACTCAAAATGCGGGCTATTAATATTTGCCACACAAAGGGGCCGTGCGCTACGGCAGCTGTTGCGCACGTGAATAAACATATATCGGGTTGACGGGATACTTTGGTATGCAGGAAAGCGATATCTGCGGGGTGATTAGAGTTGCTGGGCAAGTGGGATGTGCGGGATAAAAATATAGGTACGGGAAAAAATAAGGCTGCGGGCTAATGAGTCATCCGATGGTAGGGGCGCAGAAGAATATTTTGAGCTCCTCACATGAGGAGCTCAATATCTCACCCGGAACATAACTGACTTCGGAAACATTCGTTAGCGCAATCCAACCAAGCCTTCCAATGCGGTATGCAGTCCAAAAACAAATATGCAAGAAAACAAATAGAATAGTATCCGGTGGTTACTCACGTGAGAAGCACAAACCGGTACTAAAATGTTGATCCTAAAAGTGGTACCCCTACCGTGGGATTGCTCTAGCCATCATACGAGGGGCCGTCCTACGGTAGGGAGGGTCCACCACCGATTTTTCACATTGTGTATTTACTTCCATACGTAGAGGTAAACATTATGTTTGCTTCTATGGAAGTGAAGAGCATTTATTTCCACGGAATTCGCTTTCCTTGCTTCCATATTTTCCTTCAATGAAAGTAAACACACGTCCATGAAAGTTGAATATACTTCCATGGAAGTAAAAACACGTCCATGGCAACTTCCATGAAAGCAAACTAAAAATAAAATAATGCGGGAGGTCGGGTAAAGGTTACTTTTTTTAGCAAACACATCTCTCACTGACGGGATATGTGTGCAGGCGGGATGCCGACATGTATGCGGGATTGTTTTTAACATCCTGGCCGAGACGAAATGCGGGGCAATATTACAGATGCTTTAAAAGAAATTGGGCTGCGGCCTAAATATCATACAAGGGGTCGTTACACGGTAGGGGTTGCATTTTTGAGCCCAAACATCTCCCACTGACGGAATTGGTCCACCATTGCAACTGAGGAGCGAATCTGGAAAAAACAAATTATCTTGAATCCGATGGGGACTCC
The DNA here is from genome assembly GCA_008828725.1 of Saccharina japonica. Lineage (NCBI taxonomy): Eukaryota > Phaeophyceae > Laminariales > Laminariaceae > Saccharina > Saccharina japonica. The sequence goes on from MEHQ01001352.1 coordinate 325,087, forward strand.
ACAATATATTTGTCGCTAGATGCCCAAAGCCCACGGGATTGTACATGGAGGTTAACTTACATAGAGTTGGGTGGGGTGTAGAGCTTCTCATGCGAGGGGCCTTTCAAAAATGTATTACAGCAGTAACCACGAAGAACTGATGCAAACTGTCGAGCCAAAATGTCCGAACTTCGAAACGTGTTTGCACTGTCACGTACTGCTGCGCGTTCCTTCACAGCGTGCGTATCGCCGGTCGGTGTGGCTCGGAAAATACATCCGAAACTCGAACAGAAACGCAGTTTTGAAAAGCTCGTCAGAGAGATGCCCTTTCTCCAAACGTTGTCATGAAAACCATATCATGGAAACCATAGCGAGCGGTAGTGATATATTATCTAATATTGCAGTTCGCTGGCAGCCGGGCGATACAACAAAAACTCACATGCACAAGACAGATCTAGCGTGGATGCCTGGAATGTGTCCGGTAGGTGCTTCATGAGGTGAAGAATGCTGAGCTTCATACCATCCACCCCACCCAGATCTGTGAAAAAAAGAACACGAGTATCCTCGGCTCCATCTTTCTCCGCCTCGATCTCGCTGCCCATGACGCTGGGTCTCAGTATCGTCTCGCTTGTAGATCGACGCTGAACTATCGATGTTTCTGCCGAGAAGATTTCAAGCGTCAGCGCAGCGCTCGCAATGCAGCCTTGTCGCGTTGTGTCCAGTCTGCTCTCCCGGGGGCCTCCCCTGTCTTGCTCAAATAAACACAGCTCAAATACCCTGGTCCCCTCGTACGAAGTATAGTGTAGGAGAATCCCCTGGATGGCCATTGTCTCAAAGGAGGTTGTCAGCAGCTCCCTTCCGCTCAACGTTATCTTGACGCATAGCGAGGTTCCACACGAAGTTTCGTCTGTGAGTTGCGCCGCACGTGACACCTCGGACTGATGATTGCTTGCCTGCCTCAGCTCCTTACTCCGCGATATTTGCAGGTGGACGTTATTGCAGGAGCCGCTGACGATAGAACCATCCTGAGGAGAGACTAACCTAACGCCGTCTCTAGGTGGCGCGAACGACGGAGCATCGCTGCTGTCCAACTTCGCTCGTGGCGAGGAGTCGATGCCCTCTCGCGAACCAACCATGTCAAACACCAAAAGGGTGGTCTGCCCTGCCGATGTGCACACGACATTCACTCCGTCCTCTTCTGATCCGGCAACCCCTCCTGCCTCCGCGTGTGAAGTCCAGTATTCGCGGCGGGGGGGGGCATAAGCCGTACCAGGTCCATCCGTAGCGATAGGGTTTCCAAATGTTACCCAGGCATGCCCGGCTTTATCGTGGAGCATCTCGCAGCGCTCATCATTCACGTGAGACCACGACAGGAGTCCTGCCTTGTGGTTTGCTGTTCGGGGGCGGTAAGGCCCCTCGCACGCAGCTAGAGTGCCCGGCAGCATCGATATCGCCACAGCCGTGCAAGCTGCCCAAATCGTGTGAGATGGGAAGCACGAGGAGAGGGTCATCAGTGTGGGCTGCGGTTTGGAGAGTACATACGTATATGAATATCGTACGTCACAACTTTCGTTTCAAGTTTTCTTTCCTTCGGCGCAGAATATGTTTATACTGGCGCATGCTGTATTTATTAGAGGTGTTGGCGCCAGTCTGCCGAACGACACGACGCCAGGTGTCTGTTACGTAGCGGTGAGGAGCACCAACAACTGCCAAACTACTGTAATACCTGGCAGCTACAGTACCGTGATTACGGGCAGGACTACCCGCGCATTCACCTCGTTTGAAACAACAAAGGTAGGACGAAGGCGTTTCGACGTTCTCGCTTGGTGGTGGGCCCCATCAGCCATTTTGAGCATGGTATTACACTCCTCTTGTTTGGAACTCCAAGGCGGGGGATTCTCGAAACAAATTTGACGATAACAGCCGTACATAACAAACATAAAACAAAATAGTTCGAGCTGCTGAGACGCACCGTTGGGGGGTGTACCCACGCTGTACATACAATGCATAAACTAGATCCCCGACAAGCATACAACATGATACTGCTGCTGCACTATCCTACACCCAGTGGTTGATAAGACTACGCGTGCTATAACCAGCACTGCAGCAGTATAGGCCCAATAATAAGAAATACCTGGTAACCTAATAAAACATGAGGCTCGATTGTTTGAAGACGCTCAGAAATCCGGATTGAGAAACTCGGATTGAGAAATCGTGCTCAGCGGCGGGCAGTTCACCCAATTCACCAAATCCAACAGAATATAGTTTAGTCAAGTTTTGTCCGTGATGTTGTCACAAGAAAGATCCAAGGCTCGCTCAAATTGGGTGCTAATTGTTGGCGGGCAGTATCACTTTTGTTTTGTTTTCGTGGAAGTAGACGGAAGTTTCCATGGCAGCTTCCGCCGCTTCCAGGAAGCGTTGGAAGTTTCCATGGAAGCACGAAAGCTTCCGTGGATACTTCCACCGTGGAAAATTCCGTGGAAGTTTACAGTGTGAGTTTCCGCGGACGTATGGGTGGAAGCTTCCACCAAAGTTTCCGTGGACTGTATTCGCTTCCACGAACGTCCACACGTTTGAAGGACGCCCACCAACTTCCAGCGGTGCAAGTGGAAGTTCATGGAATAATTCATGAAAGCAGCGGTAGTAGCTTTCCATGGAAGTGGTGTTTACATGCGAGTGACGGAAGCTTCCATAGAAAATTCCACGGAAGCGTTGGAATATTCCATGGAAGTTTCCGCCAACTTCCCCGTACGTTTTCATGGAAGCTTCCATGAAACCTTTTATGGAAGCTTCCGTGGAGGCCACTTCCAAGAAAGCTTCCATGGGAGCTTCCATGGAATTTTTCATGGAAGCTTTCGGGAAAGCTACTTCCATGGAAGCTTCCAAAACTTCCACGGAAGCTTCCACGGAAGCTCCCAACACTTCCGTGGAAGATTTCACGGAATCTTCCGTCACCCCCATGAAAGGTTACACCAGGAGAGCTACCACTTTCGTGGAAGCTTCCACCGCTTCCGTGTTCCATGGAGAGCTACCGCTTCCGTGGAAGCTTCCACCGCTTCCGTGGAAGCTTCCGCTGCTTCCGTGGAAGCTTCCATGGAAGTGATGTAGGCTTCCATGGAAGTGATTGAAGTTTCCGTGGAAGCGACGAAAACTTGTGCGATTTGACCCCGTGGTGGAAAGAGCGAGGCTGGGAGTTGACCTTGTGCTTGGCACCTGGACAGGTCTAGGTTGGCTCTATTCGGCTTCGCTTCACTCCTCGGTTTTTAATAAGAAGGCTCTTATAAGAACACATCCTGGCGGGGCCTGTTTGTGTGGGATCAGGGGTGTGATGGGATCACACTTTCTTTGGTGGACGAGTGGCGGTAAGCTTCCACGAATACTTCCACGCAAGCTTCCGTGCTTCCGTGGAAGATTCTATGGAAGTAGCTTTCGCGAATACACTTCCATGGAAATTTCCGCGCAAATCGCTTCCACGAAAGCTTCCGTGGAAGCTTCCAAGAAAGTGGCTTTCACAGAAGCTTCCATAGACGTTTGTATGGAAGCTTCCGCGAAAGCTACTTCCATGGAAGCTTCCACGAAAGTGGCTTCGACGGAAGCTTCCATAGAAGTGTTTATGGAAGCTTCCGCGAAAGCTACTTCCATGGAAGCTTCCACGGAAGCTTCCATGACGGCAGCGTCGACATCTTCCACGGAAGCACGTGCGGCCTGCGTGGAAGCTTCCACTGTCCCCGTGGAAGCTTTCATGGAAGCTTCCGTGAAAGCTTCCGCCGCTTCCATGGAAGCTTCTGCGGAAGTCCATGGAAACAACCAATAGTGGACTAGGGCGCACCAACCCCATGCAATCAATTATGCTTTCCTACGTATACTCAATTGGATAGGCACTACAGCAGTACTGTACCACTCTTTACCCAACTATTATACCCACAATGAATGTTCATTGTCATATTGTATAGTTTTGCCCGCTATACCCGGGTCCCAAAATCCGTCGTTCGCAGCTCAAGACCTGGTTGTTGTTGTTGTTGTTGTTGTTGTTGCTGTTGCTGTTGTTGCTGTTATTGTTGTTGTTGTCGTCGTCTTCGCATTAAACCATTTGTTCAGTCTCACAGTCTGCGGCCACATCATTTGTACCCCTCTTAAGATACGCAATCAGGACAAGACACTGGGTGTATTGACGTCCTACTACTACTACTGTGATTAGATATGCATAACGGTTTGATGTGAAGACAGCAAGTATGAAGCACTATTACACATAAAATATCAGCAGTGCACGCTCTGTTGTAAGGGTTCCCTTGCGCTGGACTTTTGGCTCAGTAGGTAACATCCTGACAGGTCTGTGTGATACGTCGATCCCGCGTACTTCGTACGAGTTTTATACGACATCATACTACAGCACATTGTATACAGCAGTACAGGCCACCTAATAAGAAAATAAGCAACAGTAGTAAAGACAGTCTGAAATTTACAGGAGGAACATAACTCGGCAGTCGTTCGTATACTGAACTACAGCAAGCGTATCATAGAACGCAAATATCAAAGAAGAAATGCAGCCTGGACCAGCGTTCTCGTTTCTCATTCTTGATACGTAGCTGTCTTGTACGTGCTGTACAGCAGCATGCAACTTGGAGCTTACCTGGACACGCAATTGACACCACATTTCCGACTTCCTCGAAGACGGACGCGCTCTTGGAATACACCAGCCATCGAGAACTTTTTGACGGAGGCACGTCGTTAGAGGCGCCTCCCACAAAAGCGAGAAATGAAGGTACATTCAAGCCGCGCTGCTCAATTGCCCACACATGCTCTTCTTTTTGCCACGATAGCAGGAGTTGTCGCGTGCCTGCCCATGTGCCGATCCAAACCGGTGTCCCGTTGATCCCAGTCAGTTCGTTGACCAGTGCGTACTCCCCGCTCAGCGGGCCCAGCCCTCCAATACTGATTATTGCGCATGCTAAGCTGAACTGAGCGCTTGGGAACACCGTCGCAGCTGCTGGATCCATCTGGATTACAGCTCTCAATATAGATCCGTCCTGCTGTGAAGCCGCCGCGACCCAGACAAGCGTAGTCACGCAGCACACAACAAGCAGAGCGATGATGGGGTACCAGCGTTTTCTCCGGGCGAAATCGCGCATAGCCAACCGCCACATAATAGCGAGTAGATCTATCGATGACCGGGAGGTTGCAGTGCCATACGACGCCTTAAGGGGGGAACTGCTGTCACGAGGAGGTTGGAGGGTGAATCGCCAGGATCGCGGTGGGCGTCCGTTATTCCGGTAAATATTATGTGGAGGATACTGGCACCTTGTCCCCGAGTAGCAAAAAACAATAAAATGTGTGGAACACCCGCAATTGGTCGGCGTGCGTTATGTGCAGGTTGCACCTGCAAAAGATTTTGTGCAGGCTGTGTGTGGCCAATTTCATCCTTGCCCGTCGATCCAGACCAAGCCAACCCCAGACACACCCCTAACCCTAACCCTAACCCGAACCCCAACCCCTTGGGGAGCACGAGGTCGGCAGGGACAGCCACGCGGCTCCGCCGCGTGTTTTGATGGCGTTTTTCCAAAAAAAAACATGCCGCCCAAACGGCCAGCCTCACACATTAAAACCAGCATCCTGCACAAAAACTTTTGCAGGTGCAACCTGCACACAGTACTGTACTCGTCCAATTGGTTGGGAGCTCCTCCTATTTGCAGCATGAAAAAAAAAACACAGCACGAAACAATATACTAGTTTTTGGGGCACGGATGAACATTATAACGTTTTGGCGGCTAGACTACTACAGTAGTACCCTAACCCTATAACCCTAATCAAATGTTCATCCGTGCCCCAAAAACTAGTACCAGGCATATTTTTTCGAGCTGTGTTTTTTTTTGCAGCCCCTGCATGCTGCAAATAGGCGATGTACAATTGATTGTACTGAAAACTGAAAGACTAGATATGGTCCAGTAATCCTGACAACGACTTAGGATAGATCTTCCAGCGGTGGATAATAATTTTCCCGGGATATTGAACTTGCTATTAGTACTGGGAGAAATTCCGTGGTCCGCAGTTCGGTATTATTAAAAAAAGAAACGAAAGCGGCACAGCCGCGTTTTTGACCCGTTTCTGGCCCGTTTTGGGCCTGGATCGGGAGCTCGCGTAAAACTTCCCGCGCGGGCACATTTCCTTAGGTGTGCCCGCACTGAAAATAGAGCCTTTCCAAGCACAACGACGAAGTGGCACACAAACCAGGCATGACTCTCGTTAGGGTTAGGGTTAGGGTTAGAGGTCCGGGTCGGGGTGCTGGCCGCCGTTAGTCGAAGCCAAGAATATGCTCATCGTCCGGAATGAATACCCTAGGGTTTCGTCACAAACCGCTACCTCAGTAGAAACAGCATACTTTTATGCGGGCACGTCTGAGAAGTTCTCCTGAGCGGGCAGTTTTACGCCCCTGCCGGATCGGTGTCACAGGGTTAAGCGCCAGAATCATAATAATCACCAGCCTGACGCCTAGAAGATCTATCCTACTCGTAAGTCGTTGTCAATAGCAGTCATCATATGGTCCATGCAGTACAATTTAGCCTATAACGTTTCGGGTCATTCATAACGTTCGAAATACGACGAATTAATGTGGGGCGATACTGCTACTACTACAGTATAGTATAGTCGTTGTCACCAGGGCCGAGCGAACAAATACGGTTTTCGATATTTTTTGTTCGCCCGCATTAAGATCAAGTAAGTTGCAGCTTGCCAAGGGCCAAGATCAGCCACTTTTATAACAAAACCATGAATATCTCATCGGGGCTGCGTTTGATATAAAAACGGAATCAGGTTCCGTCCGTAGAATGGCGAGAGGAATCGTTTCCTGACCTTTTTTTAGGTTGGGCTGGGTGGCTTTCACGTTTCACGGATGATTGATCTGCTTGTGACGTCCCGGGCACGGTTTTTGTCAGTTTTCTTCGTCAAAAGTTATTTTGTTTTCAAACGGCATGGTAGCACGGGGCGTACACGACATACAGAAGTTCCGGGTGCGGGTATAGATATATGTCGTACAGAACTTCCAGAAGTTCCGGGTACATGTATGAGAGTGTTACAGAACTCACAGAAGTGCCGTGTATTATTGTGGCACGGGCGTATAGAACTCACAGAAGTTCAGTATTATATTGATGTAGGTCACCATAAGTTTTCCTAGTTTGTCCATTCATTATCCTCGTGATGCTACCACTGTAACTGGGTGTAGTTATCTATGTAACACACATTTTTCACAGAATAAAAAAAAACGTACGTTTTGGGACAAAGTCATTCTACAGTAAAAATCCTACGTTTTGGGACAAATTCAGATGTCAATGTCGTCTGTTTTTCCCCATGAATGTTCAGTTTTTGCAGCCCCCTCTTTTGGGAGCAGAACATTCAATGAAAACGCTTAACGACCCACACACGTTCATGGTTGGTGGGAAGGTATTCAACGGAGTACTAAGGGCGAGGAGCGTTGAAGTCGATCCTCTCGCCACAGCAACACTGTGGGATGTAGAGTGCACCTACCGTAGACACTCGTTCGAGGATGGACCGCAAAGCAACATGGACAGCGACCCTTCGGAGCCCCAATCAACGCAAGTGCTGACATAATGTGATTCCTACTGCTTCAAATGCTAAAAACCGAATTGCCCCTTTGTCTTCTAGAGTAAATCAATAAACAAGAAGGAGGGAAACCCTTTCTAAGTATAGCGTTACCCTACCAGCATGCTGAATCGCAATGCGGAAACTCTGGGGGGACGTACACCGTTTCCATGTCAAACCCATGCTAATCCAGTAGGAAATAAAACTACATATCCCGCTCTCTTGCCAAACAAGAGAACTTTACAGTGGCAACACTCAGTGAATGCACTTTTTCATTTCCGCATTATTGTAATGCCTGCTAACGCAGTTGGGGTTCATTGTGATTTCGTTCTGTCACGTGTTATCAGCAGGGGCGCGTCTTCTGCGGCAAGGACCCGTGCTACGAGATCGGTAGCACTTTACGACCAAAAATATTAATGACCGACGTGGCTCCTGAACTCATCAGTTGCCCAACATATTTGGAACGTCATTCATTCACGTGTTTCTGTATTGTTCTATACTTAGGACATGAGATTGGTCACCGTGGTGACCGTTTTGTCCGTTTGAGGGTGAGAAAGAGAGCCTTTCAACTGAGCAGCTTCGGCAAACGTAGGCTCTACCTCTGGTTATGGCGCCCAAGTATCAAGTTCGGTTGCACCTTAAATTTCCATGGTTGTCTGCGCGTCTGACCGGCATTTTGGGCGTGCCGGCCTCTTGTTTAATGCCACGGCTTCCCGGGGTGATATCCCCTTGTTCAATACCAGGTATTACATAATTGTCAACGTCGACCACTGCCATACCGTGTGCTTTGAGACGCGCAGAACCTGTATGCATCCCTCGGATTAAAAAACAGTTCTGCCGACAAAGCGAACGGGCAATGCCATGGTTTGAGGCGGTGCCTTATTTCCCGAGGTTCTCACACAAGGAGCTTAAGACGCAATGTCGTGCACGAAGCCCGACTCGCCTCGCGGAGAGGGTGATGGTGCCTCGGGTTTGTACGAAGAAGACGAAAAGAAAAAAATGTTGTATACATATATATATATATTATCCAGTAGAAAGAAGATACACACGAAGAGAAGCGAATCCCATTGGGATTCATCCAGAACCAAGCATACCGTCGCAGGCATGTTTCCACCGGGGTAATATACTGAGAACATACCACGTCAACATCTCCATCCAATATAATGCTCCCATTTCCAATACGAAACTCTCCCATAATACTCGTACGTGAATCATGCATCCGTAATATACATGGACATACTGCTTATCAGGCAGACTGCAAGTTCTCGATCTCACATCCTATGCCTGCCGCGATAGCAGTGCCTAATATTTACCATTCATCTCTGAAATATCAATCCCAAACCAAATACATCCACCCCTTTATCCACCAGTCAATATAATATTGTACTATACCATCCTTGAGAAAATCCCCAAAATACAAAATTCACTCTAAGAAAATGCATTCAAATTCAAATACCAACATCTAAACCATACTCACATCCTCGTTTAATCAGTCAACCAGACAATCTATGTATTTTCCGAACAACCGGAAAAGCCGCCCAGGCCAGCCTGCCAGACTAGACGGTTTCTTCATTGAAATCGACTCTGAAACTAAAAATAATAAATCTCAAACCCAATGCCATTTTCTAAACCTTGCTGGCACAAACTTCAACAATCTCCCCAAAGGCACTCAACTGCCGCCACTAGGGACATTGGTCCGCGCGATTTACACGGTAATCAGCTCGGTGTAATTTGGTCGATACAAGTTACCGCAGTACTAAAACTACTACAGCAGTACCACACGCCAGTTAATTCCAACTTATTATTCTTCCAATTGCCAATTTCTCCATCGGAGATGTGTAATAATATAATATACCGATGTCATTCAAAACCGAATGCCCAATATATACCTATAATAGATCTTGCATAAAGATGATCTTGCACCAATACTTCTACAATCTTCTCAGAAAATCCCCCCCAGCCTTGTAACATCAAAATAAAGCCATGAAGTGTCGACCTAAGTCGATCAAAACTGAAAAAAAATGAAATAATTCCCCCCTGCTGTACGCAGGACCAACCATGAGCGTTCCCAGTTAGGCCTTCCTATGGTTATTCCGTGGTCTACAGAAAAAAAATAGAAATACTGTAGTACCTCCAACCTACACAAGAGATGGTATCCTCAATGTATCAATCATATTCTCGGGTATTGCATCATACTCACCTCATCCATACAATATCGCGATCCCTCTCAATCTTGAAAAACAAAACTCCATTAATCCCCCCAGCCCATTATAAAGCAATGACCACCAATCTGATTATGAGACAATGCGCATAATGAACATGTTACGTATCTGCTTATAGAGGTAAGAACTCTTACCATGTGTGACAACAGAATATAGAAATACATATATTTTCCAACAGAAAGAAGATACACACGAAGAGAAGCGAATCCCATTGGGATTCATCCAGAACCAAACATACCGTCGCAGGCATGTTTCCACCGGGATAATATACTGAGAACATACCACGTCAACATCTTCATCCAGTAGAATGCTCCCATTTCCAATACGAATCTCTCCCATACTACTCGTACGTGAATCATGCATCCGTAATATACATGGACATACTGCTTATCAGGCAGACTGCAAGTATTCGATCTCACAGAGCTCTACACCTTACCCGAAACATTGTTTTCGAAGAAATTTCCTCGCGCAACTCGACCGCCCATTCCATGCGATTGTCCCGAAAAAAAATGGCTCTTGAAATGGCCACATCAACGGGTAGTTGTTCGCTTAAGAAGCTCAACCGGTCCGGAAATTATTGCCTCAGGAGGCAAACACTAAGTGCAACCCCTACGTACCACGGCATGAGTCGACAGCGTGCCCGTGGAACGCCTCCCGGACATGTCCCATGGTTAGTAAAACTTTACGCTCACTGGCAAAACAAATACGGAAGAACCGAGGCACCCTGTAATTACCTGCAGCACAGCATGCAATACGGGCTGATCGATATGGCGTAAGGCGTAGGATCGTTTCACCTGGGATGCAGAAACGGAGGCATGCCGTGCAAGAGCCTACCAGCATGTACGTCTAATAACACATCCACGTAACATGTATAAATAAATTGTCTACGATGGGTTTTAAATAAATGCAGATTGCTCATGTGGGGGCGGGGGGGGAAACTTTGTAGATAGTCAGACGTGTATTACGTTTCAGGCGAATGCCTGTGTTTCCTATGGACCGTCAACCGCGCACACCACTCAGGACCCCCCTTGGCCGCCCTCGTTCCACAACTCTTACACTTGAATATGAAAGGCAACTCGTTGCCTGAATACAAAAATAAAATACACTGCATGAAATCAGCGTGACGTGATGTTCGATCCATGGTGTCGGCCTGCTATTTCGTTCCCTCTCAATTTGCCATTTTGTTCAACGTAACCCATGTATCGTCTTTGCGCTAGGTTCTCCAAACCCCTATAAATATATGATTAATTTTTAGGTTGGGTTGGCGTCGGTTGGCGACGATGCTGTAAAACACGCCTCTCACTGCGGTGAGCTACCTACATCCAGGGTACCGTTTGTTTGTCTTTTTGCTGCGGTCACCAAGGCTGGCGGTCTTGTCAGAGGGTTGAGAACCTCAACTCCGCACAAGGGGAATGGTCGTAGCACGTAGTGTGTATATGGTGAGGCACCCGCGAGGCAGATACATAGTAATATCCATCGCTGTCTCTGGAAGTGGTCACACCATAAATTATACCAGTTCCTTGGAGGCTGTCGTCCATATGCAAGTCCACCTCACCGGCGGTTCTTAGCAGGGTGCAGCTCACCCTCCATGCGACTCGCCCGATACCTCACGGCGCTTCGAGCTTGGTGAAAACAGCGTCCGCCTGGTGGGTGAACACGCAACGTGCTCCGTTCCGGCATTGTAGGGGTGCGAGAGTCTATGGTCATACGACTACGGTCGTGCACGACATGAGTACGCCCCTGTCGTTGTCGTGACTCGTATATTGGATCAGATAGCAGGCCCACCTCTAGTCTCCCCGCTTCTCTGAATGCCTTCGTGTTTATCGCGATAGACGTTCATCAATTTATCACCTGGTTGACTAGCGTCAAACGTTTACATGCACACGCTAGGCACCTCCAACGTATCATGTTTGCACAAGTATGTCACCAGTTCAATCGGCCAACGCTCACGAGAGCCGAGCGATTGATCCAAAACAAGGAAGATACGTTGAACACTTTGATAGCTTCACCGCCGTCGCCGTTCCACGCGCGCTGTGTTAGGTGTCCTTTCACCCACCCAAGAGACCTTGAAAGTGATAGCTGCCTAGCTGGCGCCCCCAAAACCAACAAGAGGCTGACGGCGGCAGGCACGAAATCACAAGCCTTGGGTCCCGTCTACTCTCGTCGATGTTGGTCAGCTAGGCGTCGTGTAACGTGCTGCGTTGTTCCGATTTCGGTAATATTTGAAGAGCCATACTTGTGTTCCCGGTAGCACCCAAACTTGTTTGTTCCCACCAATTCGAACCGAATGCAATCGCCTTAAATGTGTGAATTATGTTTTCGTTTAGATGTCCTTCGTTAAAACGGGCCCTGAGGCATAATAAATATTGGTTTGCACTTCGGTTGAGGGGAGTGTCACGTGTAGGCTGGGTAATATATGTCTACATAGTCAACATTTGGTGAAAGTAGTTACTGCCAGCAATATGTAGCAGCAGTGAGCAGCAGGGATGCTGTATTATGGATACAGTACATAGATAGACTATCTCAGTACAAACACTCGCAGGATAAAACGCGGTGCAATATTAAAACATGATATGGCGGGTTTAAGTCCAAACGAAGCCTCTGGACTAACACAGAAATGTTACGAGTAGTTTATTCGTGAAATACAGCCCAGTGAGTCTAGTGCGGACAGGACAACAGTTTAGTAGAACTGGACGCTGTCGCTTCTCACTGGTGTGCACAGCACCCACATGGACACCAGCAAGTACTTTGTTCCAAGCCAGGTTTTGCCCCATGGTGTATTACACATTGCTCTTCTTCTACCAAGTGCCTCCGCACCAGCCTGAGTGCCGATCAGCTCCAGCGCTAGCCTCTGCCACCACGCCGCAATCGCGAAATACACATCGATCCCGGATACCAACATATAGACATTTCAAACAATATTACTGTTACTCCTGCTTGATGCGTAGTTCGTCTGCATGACAGGCCACTAACTCCGGCAAAGAGAGTGCTCGAGTAGCGTCCAACTGAGCCTGCGCCCCCAATCGACCCCGGAGTTCTGGGTCGTTAGCCAACACCTCGAGAGCATCGGCCAGTGCCCTCGGCGTTGGATCCGCCACCACCATCCCGTTTTCCATGTGACGAACCAGCTCTCCCGTGCCTCCGAACCCGAACGTCACCAACGGCACTCCCAGCAGCATGGCCTCCGGGCCCACCATGCCGAATGTCTCGGGGCCGATTGAGGGTATGACGAGAGCAGTCGCCCGCTGCACCTCACACGGAACGTCGTCGACCGGGAGGACCCCCTTGAAGCTAATGCTTGCGTTGAGATCCCGCGCGAGGGTTTCCATGTGGTCTCGAAGGGGGCCTCTTCCCACCACGACCCCTAAAGTACCCCTCTCTTGCTGATTTCCCTCCGCTCGCCTTCTCCTCTGCAAAATGGACATCGCACGGACGAACATTCCCGGCGTTTTGTAGGGCGCCATCTTGCCCACCATTATAAATGTCGTAGGTTGGAGGTCATCGCTACCGTTTCTTCTCTCCTTTTCCACTCGAGAAACTGTCAGTGCATCGGTACTGCCGCGTGGAGGCTCCATGTCTTTGTTCGACGCTCGGCCAGTACTTCCGCAGGATTCGGCCGCTTTCAGAACTCTTGCTGCGTCCATGACCGGGTGACAAACTTTGACCTGCAGCCCTCCAGCATTTCGGATGACCGCCGGGTTGTGCGCGATATGGTGGGACGGTCCGATGAGCGAGGTGGCTCCCGAGTATAGCGGCGTCATGTACCCGCCTGTGATGGCTCCCAGGTTCACCATGCGGGTTTTCAAGCCTGCTATTCGTGCTAGATGTAGGAGGTATGCGTCAGCGTCCTTTCCCCCGTTCGACGTCACCAGTGCGTCGAAGCCCCTGAAATAGCGGTAGAGCCCACCCAGCGCTTGCTCCATGTCAGGGTAGTCTGAGACGACGCCTTCCCAAGTCGTCGCTTTTGAGAAGACGGAGTGGAGGAATGTAGTAGTTGTACCACTCTCCCGGACAGCTGCCTCCGCTCTCTGTAAATACATAGACGCAAGTTTAGAAGCGACGCAGAAGGGGCAGGAAAGTTGCTATTACAGATAATTAATCCTTCGCCGAATTTCACCAAAGCACCACGGATATATGAAGGCTTCGATACGTTTCAAAGTCGCTAAAGACAAGGGACCATCATAGTGTCCAACCCAACGAACTTATCGAGCGTCAGGCATCTCGGAACCCAACGTATTTCAGGTTGTCAGGGCTATGCTGTGATAGGCGGGGTGCCGAGTGTTTCTCATGATATTATCACGTGAAGAGCTCGTTTCCCCACCCAAACAGCGAGAGTGATATTAATTGTACAACGCTCCAGACGAAGAACTCTTAAACGGTACTGTAGGCGCATTCAATAAATACTGAGGCTATGCTGTGCCAGGTACATCACAGATCAAACATGTCAGTGTGGCATTCCAAAATATATCGCGGAGTTCCCAATTGAGAGAGGAGCTCCGACCACCAGAAGACAGCTAGACCTTCGAAAGGACCCCAGTTCTTCGTGCGTTGCTTGGACTGGCGCTACGGTAGGGGGTTGTGTTTTGCACGTCCTTTTCGTTTTGCCGGCGCACTCGGCCGAGTGACCACCCTAATGAGTTGTAGTATTACGTTACGTCCATGCATGTAACCTTCGGAATGTGCACTGCCGTGGGCCTGTGTGGTTTGCGGTGCGCCAACACAATAGTATCAGGTCCGCGTTTGAGCGAGGCATAGAGTCACACGCACCCTAAAGGCCTAAAGGTGGTACGTAGTGAAGATAAGGGGCAACCGCCCGCCGGTAGCACCACCAGTCGTTGGCTCGCCAGTCTCTCAAGTTTCCGTGGTTTCCTTCCTTCACTCACCTCCGCCGAAACCTCGATGCAAATGCGTTTCACCGGGCCAACCTCGTTCGTAAACATCTCTAGCATTGGTAGATCGGCGGCTGCACACATCGCGATAGGAGGGCGGGCGCATAGGCAGAGAGTTGCCGTGAAGAGCACGATTAAAACAGGTACGAGTGAAACCAGCTGTTTTTATGGACAGCGCGTTGTCGTTGGATGCATCTTCGGACGTCACTGGGGAGAAGGGCTTGGCCCTTGCAGCTGCAGAGTAGTAGGGTCAGGAGAAGGAAAACAGGGAGATAACCTCGCATGTTCGTGGTCGTTTGCTGTTGGAAACACCGTTTCACGCGGTGGGTTTTCGTGGTCTGGGTTTTTGTTTAATTTTTTTATCGTGGCTCTGATTGTTGGCACTTAACGCTACGAGCACGTTGTCGGAAAGCGAAGGAAAAACCTAAACCCAACGAACAGTTAGACTCAACACATAACACCCCGATGCCGAGGCTGTCCGCCCTAATAGGCGGTCGCTACGATCAGGATAGCGATTTGAGGCCACACCCTTCACGCCTTGTACATATCTCGATCCAGATCGTTTACTTCTTGGGCTGCCGTTGTGAGAGGCTGTGCAGGATCAGCGTAGTGCAGGTCCAACCCAAGAAACGTGTGCTATGTATAAACCATGCAAAACATTACGGATCCCACCCGGCAACATGAGCTAGATCCTACAAGATCTGGGACAGGTATGCCTTGAAATACCTAGGTCACCAACTGGGCTTCGATTATCTGTCCGAGGCATGTTGCTGGTCGACGGGATTTATCAACTGATGGCCTGCACAATAAGTCGTGCTTTTTCGCTTGCTTTTACAGTAAAGTCATTTATTAGATACCTAAGCGGTGGAGTTGTTCGTCGGGTTGGCCTTGTGATTTGTCTGATCGAAACCATACTTGTTTAGGGTGAGGTAGCTATCTACTCGAGAGAGGAGGCTCAGAAGAAATCGCCGCACCCCTACTCTGTAGCATTGGTCAATCCAGTAGGCGCCACCACTTACGATGCTCGTATTTGGGACCACCTCCAAACTAATGTGTAGTATCGGTATATGGAGCAGGGTGTATCCTACACACCAGTTTCGTCTGAGACGTGTGTTACAGCAGTTTGGGTTACGCTGTTGAGCCCAAATATCTTTCACTTCCGGAACGGTAAGTAACAGATGCTGGGCAAGTACAGATGCGGGGTTATACTATAGATGCGAGAAAACTCAAAATGTGGGCTAGTTGTCATACAAAGGGGCCGTGCGCTACGGCAGGTGTTGCGCATGTGAATAAACATATATCGAACTGACGGGATACTTTGGTATGCGGGAAAGCGATATCTGCGGGGTGATTAGAGATGCTGGGCAAGTGGGATGTGCGGGATAAAAATATAGGTACGGGAAAGAATAAGGCTGAGGGCTAATGAGTCATCCGACGGTAGGGGCGCAGCAGAATATTTTGAGCTCCTCACATGAGGAGCTCAATATCTCACCCGAAACATGACTGACTTCGGAAGCATTCGTTCGCGCAATCTAACCAAGCCTTCCAATGCGGTACGTAGTCCAGAAACAAATATACAAGAAAACAAAATAGAATAGTATCCGGTGGTTACTCGCGTGAGAAGCACAAACCGGTAAGAAAATGTTGATCTTAAAAGTGGTACCCATACCGTGGGATTGCTCTAACCATCATGCCGTCCTACGGTAGGGAGGGTCCACCACTGGTTTTTCACATTGTGTATTTACTTCCATGGAAGTAAAGTTACTTCCATAGAAGTAAACATTATGTTTGCTTCTATGGAAGTGAAGAGCATTTATTTCCATGGAATTCGCTTTCCTTGCTTCCATGTTTTCCTTCAATGAAAGTAAACACACGTCCATGAAAGTTGAATATACTTCCATGGAAGTAAAAACACGTCCATGGCGACTTCCATGAAAGAAAACTCAAAATAAAATAATGCGGGAGGTCTGGTAAAGGTTACTTTTTTTAGCAAACACATCTCTCACTGACGGGATATGTGTGCATGAGGGATGCCAACATGTATGCGGGATTGTTTTTAGCATCCTGGCCGAGACGAAATGCGGGGCAATATAATAGATGCGATAAACAAAATAGGGCTACGGCACATATATCATACAAGGGGCGGCCGTTCTACGGAAGGGGTTGCATTGTGTAGCCGAAACATCTTTCACTGACGGAATTCGTCCACCATTGCAACTGAGGAGCTATTATGGAAGACAAAATTATCTTGGAATCCGATGGGGACTACACAATACATGTGTCGCTAGATACCCAAAGCCCATGGGATTGTACTGGAGGTTAACTTACATAGAGTTGTTCCCGAGGTCGGTTGTTGGGTGGGGTATAGAGCTTCTCATGCGAGGGGCCTTTCGAAAATGTATTACAACAGTAACCACGAAGAACTGATGCAAACAGTCGAGCCAAAATGTCCGAACTTCGAAACATGTTTGCACTGTCACCTACTGCTGCGCATTCCTTTATAGCGTGCGTATCGCCGGTCGGTGTGGCTCGGAAAATAAATGCGAAACTCGAACGCAGTTTTGAAAAGCTCGTCAGAGAGATCTCCTTTCTCCGAACGTTGTCATCGAAACCATATAATGGAAACCACAGCGAGCGGTAGTGATATATGTATGGTTATATTTGTGAATTTTTCGCACTTTTCGCAACTTTTCTCTTTGCGCGAGCGCTTTTCGGCAAAACGCTAAGTACCCCAACACGGGAGGCCCGGCCGGACACATTGGTCGAGGTTTGGGCTTGATCCGAGCTCTGTGGCTCGCGCGGCGGGCGCTCAAAGTTGTTTTTCCGCGGGAGTGGATAAGACGATTTCATGGGTTTCTTTGCGTGAGGCCCTGTTTTTGTTCAGTCGTGCTTTTTTTGTGCGTTTCTTGCCGAGAGCACGGGGAGCACACACGAACAGCAGCAGCACCGCAGAGAGCGTGTTACAAACAGTGCAACCTCAATGTTACAACTCTGCCGCCCAGCAACAGCAGCAGCAGCAGCAGCAGGCATTACACCATGCATGCGCGTGCCTCAGATCCGTGCTGTACCGTGACGAGTTGCTTTGTCGAAGCCTGCTATTTTGTGAGTCATGGTATCATACCTGCATATCGATGCTCATGTACGAATCTCTCCGCTGTCCCGAAATGTAAGAAACTTTTTTTCATTAAAACCATATATAAACTGTCGTTACTTTTCCGGACAGAGTGATATAACACTGTGCGCCTCGAAGGCAGATCTGTGATGTGCTCTGTTGTTGCTACGTAGCAGTAGTTGCTTTCATAGGAGCCAGCCATCCGTCACCAAACGACACCACCACCACCACTCTTCTGCCCGCTACTGCTGTTGATGGGCTCCATGTGTCATGCGTACGTCCCAGAATAAAGCCCATCTGCGCTGTAGTGCCGTGGCTAGCTGTGTCTATCGGAGCCTACCGTCCATAATCCACACCATATATCTACCCTCTTGTTCTGCTGCTGCTGTGTGTGACAGAGCCAAGCCCACTCTGACCGGAATTGAATGACCGCTTTTGAATACCACGATACATCAAACAACATGCAACGAACACAAGCAACGCCACAGCCCCGGCTAGAAGCACAAGCAGCAGACGTGCCTGTGGCGGATACCCCGTATACCGCTGTGGCTATTCATTAGTGGTTGCTTCATCGCAGGCTCGCATCCGTCATCAGGCACTACCACCTCTCTCTCTCTCTCTTCTGCTGTTGTTGCTTGCTGCTGTGCTTGCATCATGTATGTGCGGCCTGTCGTGTGTCTGACGCGGGCCGCGACAAATAATCGTGTAGCAGTAGACATGGAAAATGTATCTTTCAAAATATTGGCAAACGGTCACCATGCACGATTTCATACTTGAAGGCTTGAGTTCGATCTTTGGCGATGACTCTGATATATATATATTTTGTATTGTACGTAACCCAGACCCCCATAATATAAGACAGGAAGCACACGAAAACCAAGTGGATTTCTTAGGCAGGTGTGGTCGACAGTTCCAGCCCCTTCTGCGGTGCATCCTTTTCTACTTCTTCTGCAAATATTTATAGTATCTCACCACTACTTTACGAGTACTGTGTTCCATGTGTCACGTGTGCGTGCGTGTGCGGTGTGTGCCGTGTCATGCGTGGGTGTGCAGCGTGTCACGCTTTTGGAGTATTTTCAAACGTGTTTCTTGTCGGGAGTCCTCTCTCTCGGTTTTGTGCGGGATAGACCTTTCGTTACCTTGAGCGCCACAACAATTAAATATGTTACGAGCATGTTATTATATTGACAAATACGTTGGACGGGATCATTCACAAACCTCTAAGAACGATCGAGTCAATAGTAACGGTCCCACCATATTTCCGAGTATGTTTTACCTCCAAACATGCAGGTATTGTAGTTCTAAAAAGGTCTACCAGGTACATTTATTTATGAACCGCAATATGAGGATATTTCGTAACATAATATATATATGCATGTGCTATTAATACGTATATAATATGATATGCGTATGAAACAATATCGCATGCTGTTGTTTCAATAATATTTTTGATTCGCCCTTGCGCCACTCCCCCAGGCACGTCCCGGGGGGGAACCTTGTATGATATATTAATGCACTTCGATGGCAGCCGGGCGATACAACAAAAACTCACATGCACAAGACAGATCTAGCGCGGATGCCTGGAATGTGTCCGGTAGGTGCTTCATGAGGTGAAGAATGCTGAGCTTCATGCCATCCACTCCACCTAGATCGATGAGAAAAAGAACAAGAGTATCCTCGGCTCCATCTTTCTCCGCCTCGATCTCGCTGCCCATGACGCTGGGTCCCAGTATCGCCTCGCTTGTAGATCGACGCTGAACTATTGATGTCTCTGCCGAGAAGATTTCAAGCGTCAGCGCAGCGCTCGCAATGCAGCCTTGTCGCGTTCTGTCTAGCCTGCTCTCCCCGGGGCCTCCCCTGTCTTGCTCAAATAAACACAGCTCAAATACCCTGGTCCCCTCGTACGAAGTATAGTGTAGGAAGACCCCCTGGATGGCCATTTTCTCAAAGGAGGTTGTCAGCAGCTCCCTTCCGCTCACCGTTATCTTCACGCATAGCGAGGTTCCACAGGAATATTCGTCTGCGAGTTGCGCCGCACGTGACACCTCGGATTGATGACTGCCTGCCTGCCTCAGCTCTTTACCCCTTGCTACTTGCAGGTGGACGTTATTGCAGGAGCCGCTGATGATAGAACCATCCTGAGGAGAGACGAACCTAACGCCGTCGCTAGGTGGCGCGAACGACGGAGCATCACTGCTGTTCAACTTCGCTCGTGGTGAGGAGTCGATGCTCTTTCGCGAGTCGATGTCCCCTTGCGAACCAACCATGTCAAACACCAAAAGGGTGGTCTGCCCTGCCGATGTGCACACGACGTTCGCCTCGTCCGCTGCTGATCCCGTAACCTCTCTTGCCTCCGCGTGTGAAGTCCAGTGTTCGCGGCGGGGGACCCAATTCCCCGTACCAGGTCCATCCGTGGCGATTGGGTTCCTAAACGATACCCACGCATGCCCGGCTTTATCGTGGAGCATCTCGCAGCGCTCATCGTTCACGTGAGACCACGACAGGAGTCCTGCCTTGTGGTTTGCTGTTCGGGGGCGGTAAGGCCCCTCGCACGCAGCTAGAGTGCCCGGCAGTATCGAGATCGCCACAGCCGTGCAAGCTGCGCAAATTGTGTGATATGGGAAGCACGAGGAAAGGGTCATCAGTGTGTGCTACGGTTTGGAGAGTAGATACATACCTGGTACAAATATATTAATATCGTACGTCACAACTTTCGTTTCAAGTCTTCTTTCCTTCGGCGCAGAAATATCTTTATGCCGGCGCATGCAGTATTTATTAGAGACGCTGTCGCCAGTCTGCCGAACACCACGAGGCCAGGTGTTTGTTACGTAGCGGTGAGGAGCACCAACAACTGACAAACTACTGCTGTAACACCTGGCAGCTACAGTACCGTGATTACGGGCAGCACTACCCGCGCAGTCACCTCGTTTGAAACAACAAAGAAAGGTAGGACGAAGGCGTTTCGAGGTTCTCGCTTGGTGGTGGGCCCCATCAGCAATTTTGAGCATGGTGTTACACTCCGCTTGTTTGGAACTCCAAGGGGGGGGATTCTCGAAACAAATTTGACGATAACAGCCGTACAGAACAGGCCAAAAACAAAATAGTCCGAGCTGCTGACAAGCACAGTTGGGGGGTGTACCCACGCTGTGCATACAATGAATAGACGAGATCCCCGATACGCACACACCATGATACTGCTGCTGCACTATCCTACGCCCAGTGGTTGATAAGACTACACGTGCTATAACCAGCACTGCAGCTGTATAGGCCCAATAATAATACATACCTGGTATTTAAATAAGAACATGAGGCTCGATTGTTTGGGGACGCTCAGAAATTCGGATTGAGAAATTCGGATCGAGAAATCGTGTTCAGCGGCGGGCGGTTCACCAAATCCCCCAAATCCAACAGAATAGCCTTTAGTCAAGGTTGTTCCATGATGATGGTGTCACAAGAAAGGTCCAAAGCTCGCTTAAATTTGGTGCTCATTGTTGGCGGGCAATATCACTTTTCTTTTATTTTTCGTGGAAGTAGACGGAAGTTTTCATGGAAGCTTCCGCCACTTCCACGGAAGCGTTGGAAGTTTCCATGGAAGCACGGAAGTATCCATGAATACTTCCACCGTGGAAACTTCCGTGGAAGTTTACCGTGGACGTTTTCACGGACGTATGGGTGGAAGCTTCCACGGAAGCTTCCGTGGACTGTATTCGCTTACACGAACGTTCACACGTTTGAAGGACGTCCACCAACTTCCAGCGGTGCAAGTTGAAGTTCATTGAAGAATTCATGAAAGCAACGGTAGTAGCTTTCCATGGAAGTGGTGCTTACATGGGAGTGGCGGAAGCTTCCATAGAAAATTCCACGGAACGTTGGAATCTTCCATGGAAGGTTCCGCCAATTTCCACGGACGTTTTCATGGAAGCCTCCATGAAACCTTTCATGGACGATTTCGTGGAAGCCACTTCCACGAAAGCTTCCGTGGAAGCTTCCATGGAAATTTTCATGGAAGCTTCCATCACTTCCACGGAAGCTCCAAACACTTCCTCCGTGCACGTGTTCACGGAATCTTCCGTCACTCCCATGAAAGGTTACATCACCACTTCCATGGAGAGCTACCACTTCCGTGGAAGCTTCCACCGATTCCGTGGAAGCTACCGCCACTTCCGTGGAAGCTTTCATGGATGTGATGGAAGCTTCCATGGAAGTGATTGAAGCTTCCGTGGAAGCGGTGAAACCTTCCGCGATTCGACCCCGTGGAGTTGACCTTGTGCTTGGCACCTAGACAGGCCTAGGGTGGCTCCATTCGGCTTCGCCTCACTCCACGGTTGTTATTAAGAAGGCTCGTATGGGAACACATCCTGGCGTGACCTGTTTGTGTGGGATCAGGGGTGTGATGGGATCACACTTTCTTTGGTGGACGAGTGGTGGTAAAACGTTCCACGAATACTTCCACGGAAGCTTTCGTGGAAGCTTCCACGGAAGTACCTTTCGCGAAAACGTCCATGGAAGCTTCCATGGAAACTTCCGTGGAAGTCGCTTCCACGAAATCTTCCGTGGAAGCTTCCACGAAAGTGGCTTCCACGGAAGCTTCCATAGACGTTTTTATGGAAGCCTCAGCGAAAGCTACTTCCATGGAAGATTACACGAAAGCGGTTTCGATGGAAGCTTCCATATAATTGTTTATGGAAGCTTCCGCGAAAGCTACTTCCATGGAAGCTTCCACGGAAGCTTCCGCGGAAGTATCCACGGAATCGTCGACGAAAATCCCTAAGAGCTTCTGCGAAAGCTTCCACGGAAGCTTCCATGACGGCAGAGTCGACATCTTCCACGAAAGCACGTACGGCCTGCGTGGAAGCTCCCACCGCCAGTGGGAGCTTTCATGGAAGCTTCCATGGAAGCTTCCATGGAAGCTTCCATGGAAGCTTCCACGGGAATTTCCATGGACTTCCGCGGAAGCTTCCGTGAAAGTTTCCGCCGCTTCCATGGAAGCTTCCACCGCTTCCATGGAAGCTTCCGCGGAAGTCCATAGAAAAAACCAAGAGTGGACTATTAATAGGGCGCACCAACCCCATGAAATAAATTATGCTTTCCTGCGTATGCTCAATTGGATAGGCGCTACAGCAGTACTGTACCACCCTTTACCCAAGAATTATACCTACAATGACATTTTCATGGTCATAATGTGTAGGTTTGCCCGCTATACACGGGTCCCAGAATCCAACGTTCGCAGTTCAAGACCTGGTTGTTGTTGTTGTTGTTGTCGTGTTCGCATTAAACGGTTTGCTCTGTCTCACAGTCTGCGGCCACATACTTTGTACCTCTCTCAGGAAACACAACCAGGACGAGATACTGGGTGTATTGACGTACTACTACTGTAGTTATATGTACATAACGGTTTAATGTGAAGACATCAACAGCACGGTATATGAAGCACTATTGCACATAAAATATCAGCAGTGCACGCTCTGTTGTAAGGATTACCTTGCGCTGGACTTATGGCTCAGTAGGTAACACCTTCACAGGTCTGTGTGATACGTCGATCCCGCGTACTTCGTATGGGTTTTATACGACGTCATACAGTAATTGTATACAGCAGTACAGACCACCGAATAAGAAAATTAGCAACAGTAAAGACAGGGTGAGATTTACAGGAACCTAACTCGGCAGTCGTTCTTATACTGAACTACAGTAAGCGTATCATAGAACTCAAATATCAAAATAGAAAATTCAGCCTGGACCAGCTTTCCCGTTTCTCATTCTTGATACGAGCTGTCTTGTACGTGCTGTACAGCAGCATGCAGGTTGGAGCTTACCTGGACACGCAATTGACACCACATTTCCGACTTCCTCGAAAACGGACGCGCTCTTGGAATACACCAGCCATCGAGAACTCTTTGACGGAGGCACGTTGTTAGAGGCGCCTCCCACAAAAGCGCGAAATGAAGGTACGGACAAGCCGCGCTGCTCAATTGCCCACACACGCTCTTCGTTTTGCCACGATAGCAGGAATTGTCGCGTGTCTGCCCATGTGCCGATCCAAGCCGGTGCCCCGTTGATCCCAGTCAGTTCGTTGACCAGTGCATACTCCCCGCTCAGCGGGCCCAGCCCTCCAATGCTGATTATTGCGCATGCTGAGCTGAACTGAGCGCTTGGAAACACCTTTGCAGCAGCTGGATCTATCTGGATTGCAGCTCTCAATATAGATCCGTCCTGCTGTGAAGCCGCAGCGGCCCGGACAAGCGTAGTCACGCAGCACACAACAAGCAGAGCGATGATGGGGTACCAGCGTTTCCTTCGGGCGAAATCGCGCGTAACGAGCCGCCACATTTTAGTGAGTAGATCTATCGATTACCGGTAGGTTGCAGTGCCATACGATGCCTTAAGGGGGGAACTGCTGTCACGAGGAGGTTGGAGGGTGAATCGCCAGGATCGCGGCGGGCATCCGTTATTCCGATTAATATTATGTGGAGGATACTGGCACCTTGTCCCCGAGTAGCAAAAAACAATAAAATGTGTGGAACACCCGCAATTGATTGTGCTCCGTCCCATTCCCGTACCGCGGTAAACAGACGGGAACATTTTCCCATACCGCCCTTCGGGAAGACCCAAAAATTTTCCCGCCTGCGGCGGGCAAAACGGTCCCATCCCGTACCGCGCGGTGCCTTCGGCACCGCGCGTACCCTTGCTAAAAACTGAAAACTGAAATCTGGAAGGAGGGGTGGACAAACCTTGATAGAATATCTTTACGGGAGGGAGTGTTGTGCTTGGCGCCTGAAGTCGACCCTCCGGCCGGAACCCTAACCCTAACCCGAACCCGAACCCCATGCCAGTGGTTGGTGCGCCTGGTCAGACTCTAGGTTGACTCGGCCGGCGTGAATGCTGAGCTTGGACAGACTCGAGGCTGACTCGGGATGCTGTGGCTGAGAAAGAGTTCAAGTTGATTGGGCCGCGTAAAACATACCCTTATACGAGCCAACCAGCGTGCGTAAATGGCTATTTTAGGAAGATCCACTATCATGCTTTGTCCACTAGTGACTGAAAGACCAGATATGGTCTCCCAGCAATCCTGACAATGACTTAGGATAGATCTTCCAGCGGTAGATATTAATTTTCCTGGGATTTTGAACTTAATATTAGTATTGGAAGGAATTCCGTGGTCCGCAGTTCGGTATTATTAAAAAAAGAAACGAAAGCGGCGCAGCCGAGTGTTCGACCCGTTTCTGGCCCGTTTTGGGCCCGGATCGGTGTGACAGGGTCATAAGCGCCAGAATCATAATAATCATCAGCCTGACCTAAGCCCTAGCGGCTAAGACACGCCAAAAACGGGTTAAGACAAGTACCCTAAGGCCCGCCGCAGGCGAAAAAAATTGGGGTAAGACACGCTTTAAGACATTTGTCTTAAGCACCTTTTATTGTCTTAAATGTCATACTTGGATAAGGCATTTCCCTTAAAAAAATGTCTTAGACGTGTCTTACTGCGTTTTCTCGCCCTAGCAGGCGTTTCTATCAGGTATACTCAAATCCACGCAACCTTTATCAAGCGGATTTCGCTCGAAATCGGTGTGCTATCATCCTTGAGGCAATACATAACGACGGATATCCTCACCATTGCCTAAATCGTCGTTCATAAAGAGATATATATATATTTATTTTCGCAATCTGGGCAAAACAAAAAAATAAATAGATCGCATTTCCAATCTTATTATTTCGTACCAGAAATAGTGTTAATTAATATTTTTCCTAGTCGGTCGCCCCGATGGTCTAGAGGTAACCTCGAACGCTTCTGAACGTTGATGTCTGGAGTTCGAATCTCACGTGGGTCGGACGTTTGAGTTTATTTGCGAAAATAAATAAAAAACGGAATCAACTGCTGAGAGCGCCAATTAATAGTAGCGTGGGTAGGCACAATTCGATGCGAGTCGACGAGGGAAGGAAAGGCTGAAATCTTCTCGCGATAAAAATGCAAGGCAAGAACCGTAGTGGGGGAGGAGGGAGAGGAGCCTACTTTGTGACCCCGGATCTGAGTTACGACTAGGGAGGAGAGAGAAAGGAGGCGAAGAAAAAAAGGGGGGGGAAAAAAAAAAAAGGGGAGAAAAAAAAAAAAAAAAAAAAAAAAAAAAAGGAGTTCGGGCACACGAAATGGGGTGCATACGATCCCCTACACAAAAAAAAAATATGACGATGATGAGCACAAAATCTGGGATTCTCACTCCGATTTTATGTTTTGGGCTTGGCGTTTGCCCACGTGTTTTCAAAGGGCAAACCAAGGGATTGATCACTGCTCCCATTTTCTCTTTTTTTTCCCCCCGTCGGTTTTGGCCAAAAACAACAATAACCCTAAAAATATGCGTATTCCACGAAAAAAAGCGTGAGAAAGCGGGGAAGCAAGTGAAAAGTGCATTTTATAGTGGCTGGCCCAGCTCGTACATAGCATTGTACAGATCGTACATCACAATCCAATGTCGAAGCTTGTATGTTCACACCTCCATCTGACGATAGCAAGCAGTAATAAAACAGCCCAGCATACATAAACAGCAGTGCGGGTGCGTGCATGCACCAGCAGAAAGGAACATGAACATCAGTACAATAACAGCGGACTGCAAATATTCAGTGTACAGCAGTATATCGCTGTGTTGTGATCGATGGTAAGGTATCTGTGTTTTGTTTTTGTTTTTGAATAATATAACCGTTCTCTCCTCAGCTCCAGCAAAACCAAGGTAATTCGTACTCACATCCAGTGAAATCTATAATTACACTGTTTGCCTTGGGGTCACGGGGTAATTTTGGTGCGAAAAAAAGGGCAATGGTCATTTGGGGGTATACCCCCTGGTTTTACGGCCATTTGGGGGTAGGGTCAACATGCGCCCGCGGAAAGGGCTCCCGCGGGCCCAAACAGGCCTCAAACGCCATTCCGAAGGCCTGGCGAGATGCCCGAAGCCCATGCCAAGCACGCACATGTTTTTTTTTTCTTTTTAGGCACGTCTTTGGGCCTTACAGGACGGCGGCGCACGAGGGAAAGAGGGGCGAAACTAACAGATACCGCAAAATAGAGGCTACAGAAAACAGAGGAACCCAAGGCGGCAAGTGGCTCCGGTACTCGTCAATCTCGATCAGTAGTGGAAGTAGTTATTTATTAATTAGCTAGTAGTAGTAGTCAGTAGTAGTAGTAGTAGTTAATGTAGTTAAGTAGTAGCTACTAGTAGTAGTAGTTTAGTAGTAGTAGTAGTAGTCAGTAGTAGTAGTCGCTAGTAGTAGTAGTAGTAGTAGTAGTAGTAGTAGTTGTAGACATACGCAATAGTTGGACTATATTAGTAGTCAGTAGCTTTTAGCCGTAGCAGTAGTAGAAGTAGTACTAGGCTACGGATAGTATTACATTAGGTTAACATTATCGTGTTAGCTCCGTCGCAAGCGCAGTCTCGGGGGTATGGATACGATGGGCGGACGGGAGAAAGCCATTCCTCTCAAATAACACTTAACGAACGAACGTTGCCGCCTGATGTTGTTCGATGTCCCAAAGACCCCTACCGTCCGACAAAAACAAGCACCGTGCATCCATGCAGCGCCACAGCACCCAGCACAACGAAGCACCACGCCACGCAGCACGAAAACACCCAGAACCACGACCCCACTGAGATACGCGAGCATCTCGTACCCGTATGTGTCCTGCTTCTCCCACAACTTGTTTTTCCCATTCAGAAGCGGCCTACATTTTCTGCAGAAAGAGCCGATATCTTCATGTCGCTATAAAGATTTGATTTTTATGTTGTTCCCGCCGAGTATTTTGGGCCGGGCAACACCGATCCAGACTATTTTCGCGAGTTTCTGAATGTTTCCCCCGTCGGTCTATCGGGTCCTCGTTCGCGCGGTGACGTGCGATACTCGCTACCTGCTGTTAGTCGTTTGTTGAGGCCTGTCGCGAGATGCGTCAAACGGGGTATGGTTTGCGGTCGTAACGGGGGTGAAAAAAAGTGGTCAACTCGGGGCGGAGTAGTAATTTAAATGTAGTGGTACGTGGGTTATCCCCCCCCGAGATGTAGCGTCAAACGCGGGAGGGCATTAGTTTGCTCCCTCCGTGGCGCCGCCGTCCATGTAAGGCTCCAAAGACGTGCCTAAAAGAAAAAAAAAAACATGTGCGTGCTTGGCATGGGCTTCGGGCATTTCGCCAGGCCTTCGGAATGGCGTTTGAGGCCTGTTTGGGCCCGCGGGAGCCCTTTCCGCGGGCGCATGTTGACCCTACCCCCAAATGGCCGTAAAACCAGGGGGTATACCCCCAAATGACCATTTCCCCGAAACAAATGAGGTATTGCCTCTTTTCGAGTGCAGGGACGCTGCCCTACGAAAATAAGACACGTAAGGGACGAAACAGCGTCTAAGACAAGCCCCTGCTGAAAAAGGGTTCTAAGACATTCTTTAAGACATATCTTAGCCGCCCCGGACCCCGTTTTAAAGGATTTCGTATCTAACGGCGTTATTTTGGTGCTCAAAACCTGCCTTATTGCCCATTTTGGAGCGCAGGGACGTTGCCTTACGAAAATAAGACACTTAAGGGACTAAACAGCGTCTAAGACAAGCCCCTGCTGAGAAGGGGCTCCAAGACATTCTTTAAGACATGTCTTAGCCGCTAGAGATTAGCCTGACCCCTATACTGCAGAAGATCTATCCTACTCGTAAGTCGTTGTCAATAGGAGTCTTATGATCCATGCAGTATACTTTAGCCTATAACGTTTCGGGTTATAACGTTCCAAAAACGACGAATGGGGCGATACTGCTACTACTACCACAGTACAGTATGATAGTATAGTCGTTGTCACCAGGGCCGAGCGAACAAATACGGTTTTCGATCTTTTTTTGTTCGCCAACACTTGGCCAAGATTAAAATCAAGTAAGTTACAGCTTGCCGAGGGCCAAGATCAGCTACTTTTAACAAAACCATGAATATACGTATCATCGGGCTTGCGTTTGCTACAAAAACGGTATCAGGTTCCGTCCGTAGAATGACGAGAGGATTCGTTTCCTGCACCTTTTGTTTGAGGTTGGGCTGGGTGACTTTCACGAACGATTGATCTGCGTGTGACGTCCCGGACACGGTTTTTGTCACTTTTCTTCGTCGAAAGAAGTTTTTTTTTCAAACGGGAAAAAGTTCAAGGTTATGTTCTGTAGGGTTTGTGTATTTAGGGTACGGGTATGGGAGTGTTAGATAACTTACAGAAGTTCCGGGTACGGGGATGAAAGTGTTACATAACTCACAGAAGTTCCGTGCGAGTATAAAATAGTTGTACCCATACCCCGGGGGCGTACAGAACATACAGAAGTTCCGGGTGCGGGTATAGATGTCGTACAGAACTTCCAGAAGTTCCGGGTACGGGTATGAGCAGTCTTACAGAACTCACGGAAGTTCCAGGTATTGTGGCACGGGCGTACAGAACTCACAGAAGTTCCGTATGATATTGATATAGGTCAGCGTAAGTTTTTCGTTTTTGTCCATTCATTCTCCTCGTGATGCTACTACTGTAACTGGGTGTAATTATCTATGTAACACGCATTTTTCACAGTACAAAACGTACGTGTTGGGGCAAAGCCATTCTACAGTAAAAACCCTACGTTTTGGGACAAAGTCAGATGTCAATGTCGGGTTTTTGTTGTTCCCCATGTACGTTCAGTTTTCGCAGCCTCCCCGTTTGGGAGCAGAAACTTCAATGAAAACTCTTAACGACCCACACGCGTTCACGGTTCACGGGGGGGCATTCCACGGGGTACGAAGGGCGAGGGGCGTTGAAGTCGATCCTCTCGCCACAGCAACACTGTGAAATGTAGAGTGCACCTACCCTCGTTCGAGGATGGACCGCAAAGCAACACGGACAGCGACTCTTAGGAGCAGCAATCAATGCAGAGGGCTGACATAATGTGATTCCTACTGCTGCAATTGCTAAAATACAAATTACCCCTTTGTCTTCTGATATAAATCAAGAAACAAGAAGGAGGAAAACCTTTTATAAGTACATCGTTACCCTACCAGCATGCTGAATCGCAACGCGGAAGCTCTGGGGCTGACGTACACCGTTCCCATACCAAACACATGCTAATCCAGTAAGAACAATATCCCGCTCTCTTGCCAAACAAGAGAATTTTACAGTGGCAACACTCCTTGAATGCACTTTTTCATTTCTGCCTCACAGCATTGTAATGCCTGCTAACGCAGTTGAGGTTTATTGTTATTTCGTTCTGTCACGTGTTATCAACAGAGGCGTGTCTTCTGCGGCAAGGACCCGTGCTACGAGATCGGTAGCCCTTTGCGACCAAACATACTCATGACCGACGGGGCTCCTGAACTCATGAGTTGCCCAACAATTTTTGAACGCCATTCACGTTTTTCTCTATTGTTCTATACTTACTGTAGGACATACATGAGATTGGTCACCGTGATGACTGTTTTATCCGATTGAGGGTGAGAAAGAGAGCCTTCAACTGAGCAGCCTCGACAAAAGTAGGCTCTACCTCTACCATAACAGGCGCCCAAGTATCACGTTCGGTTGCATCAAATGTCCATGGTTGTCTGCGCGTCTGACTAGCACGTTGGGCGTGCCGGCCTCTTGTCCAATGCCACGGCTACCCGGGGTGATAGCCCCTTGTTCAATACCAGGTTCGCATTACATAATTGTTAACGTCGACCACCGCCATGCCGTGTGCTTTGGAACGCGCCAACCTTGTATGCACCCCTCGGATTTAAACTCCAGTTCTGCCGACAAAGCAACTGGGCAATGCCATGGTTGGGGCGGCTCCATGTTTTCCTAGTTCCTCACACAAGGACCTCTGCATCGCGCCCGAAACATTTTCATTGAAGAAATCTCCTCGCGCAACTCGACCGGCCATTCCATGCGATTGTCCTGACAAACATTGGTTCTTAAAATGGTCACATCAACGGGTAGTTGTTCGCTTAAGAAGCTCAACCGGTCCCAGTGACAAAATACGGCCTCAGAAGGCAAAGACTAACTGCAACCCCTACCTACCATGGCATGAGGCGACAGCGTGCCCGTGGAACGCCTCCCGGACACGTGCCATGCTTAGTAAAACATTTACGCTCACTAGCAAAAACAATACAGATGAACCGAGGCACCCTGTAATTACCTGCGGCACAGCATGCAATACGGACTGATCGATATGGCGTAAGGCGTAAGAACGTTTAACCTGGGATGCAGAAACGGAGGCATGCCATGCAAGAGCCTACCAGCATGTACGTCTAATAACACGTCTACGTACCATGTGTAAAATAAATTGTCTACGATGGGTTTTAAATAAATGCAGATTGCTCATGTGGGGGCGGGGGGGGAAACTTTGTAGATAGTCAGACGTGTATTACGTTTCAGGCGAATGCCTGTGTTTCCTGTGGACCGTCAGCCGCGCACACCACTCAGGACCCCCCTTGGCCGCCCTCGTTCCACAACTCTTACACTTGAATATGAAAGGCAACTCGTTGCCTGAATACAAAAATAAAATACACTGCATGGAATCAGCGTGACGTGATGTTCGATCCATGGTGTCGGCCTGCTATTTCGTTCCCTCTCAGTTTGCCATTTTGTTCAACGTAACCCATGTATCGTCTTTGCGCTAGGTTCTCCAAACCCCTATAAATATATGATTAATTTTTAGGTTGGGTTGGCGTCGGTTGGCGACGATGCTGTAAAACACGCCTCTCACTGCGGTGAGCTACCTACATCCAGGGTACCGTTTGTTTGTCTTTTTCTGCGGTCAC
The DNA here is from genome assembly GCA_008828725.1 of Saccharina japonica. Taxonomy (NCBI): domain Eukaryota; class Phaeophyceae; order Laminariales; family Laminariaceae; genus Saccharina; species Saccharina japonica. The sequence goes on from MEHQ01001352.1 coordinate 356,632, forward strand.
CAAGGCTGGCGGTCTTGTCAGAGGGTTGAGAACCTCAACTCCGCACAAGGTGAATGATCATATCGCGTAGTGTGTATATCGTAAGGCACCCACGAGGCAGATACATAGTAATATCCATTGCTGTCTCTGGAAGTGGTCACACCATAAATTGTATCAGTTCATTGGAGGCTGTCGTCCATATGCAAGTCCACCTCACCGGCGGTTCTTAGCAGGGTGCGGCTCACCCTCCATGCGGCCAATACCTCACGGCGCTTCGAGCTTGGTGCAAACAACGTCCGTCTGGTTGGTGAACACGCAACGTGCTCCGTTCCGGCATTGTAGGGATGCGAGAGTCTATGGTCATACGACTACGGTCGTGCACGACATGAGTACGCCCCTGTCGTTGTCGTGACTCGTACATTGGATCAGATAGCAGGCCCCCCTCTAGTCGCCCCGCTTCTCTGAATATCTTCGTCTTAATCGCGATAGACGTTCATCAATTTCCCACCTGGTTGACTAGCGTCAAACGTTTACATGCACACGCTACTGTAGGCACCTTCAATGCATCATGTTTGCACAAGTATGTCACCAGTTCAATCGGCCAACGCTCACGAGAACCGCGCGATTGATCCAAAACACGGAGGATGCGTTGAATACTTTGATAGGTTCACCGCCGTCGCCGTTCCACGCGCGCTGTGTTAGGTGTCCACCACCCAAGATACCTTGAAAGTGATAGCTGCCTAGCTGGCGCCTCCAAAACCAACAAGAGGGTGACGGCGGCGGGCACGACCTCACAAGCCTTGGGTCCCGTCTACTCTCGTCGATGTTGGTCAGCTAGGCGTCGTGTAACGTGCTGCGTTGTTCCGATTTCGGTATTATTTGAAGAGCCATACTTGTGTTCCCGGTAGCACCCAAATTTGTTTGTTCCCACCAATTTGAACTGAATGCAATCGCCTTAAATGTGTGAATCTTTGTTTTCGTTTAGATGTCCTTCGTTAAAACGGGCCCTCAGGCATAATAAATATTGGTTTGCACTTCGGTTGAGGGGAGTGTTACGTGTAGGCTGGGTAATATATGCGTAGATAGTCACAATTTAGTGAAAACAGTTACTGCCAGCAATATATAGCAGCAGTGAGCAGCAGAGCTGCTGTATTAGGGATATAGCACATAGATAGCCTATCTCAGTACGAACACTCGCAGGATAAAACGTGGTGCAATATGAAAACATGATATGGCGGGTTTAAGTCCAAACGAAGCCTCTGGAATAACACAGAAATAATACGAGTAGTTTATTGATGAAATACAGCCCAGTGAGTCTAGTGCGGTCAGGACAACAGTTTAGAAAAACTGGACGCTGTCGCTTCTCACTGGTGTGCACAGCACCCACATGGACACCAGCAAGTACTTTGTTCCAAGCCAGGTTTTGCCCCATGGCGTAATACACATTGCTCTTCTTCTACCAAGTGCCTCGGCACCAGCCTGAGTGCCGATCAGCTCCAGCGCTAGCCTCTGCTACCACGCCGTAATGGGGGAACACACATCGATCCCGGATACCAACACGTGGACCCTTCAAACAATATCACTGTTACTCCTGCTTGATGCGTAGTTCGTCGGCATGACAGGCCACCAACTCCGGCAAAGAGAGTGCTCGAGTAGCGTCCAACTGAGCCTGCGCCCCCAATCGACCCCGGAGTTCTGGGTCGTTAGCCAACACCTCGAGAGCATCGGCCAGTGCCCTCGGCGTTGGATCCGCCACCACCATCCCGTTTTCCATGTGACGAACCAGCTCTCCCGTGCCTCCGAACCCGAACGTCACCAACGGCACTCCCAGCAGCATGGCCTCCGGGCCCACCATGCCGAATGTCTCGGTGCTGATTGAGGGTATGACGAGAGCAGTCGCCCGCTGCACCTCACACGGAACGTCGTCGACCGGGAGGAACCCCTTGAAGCTAATGCTTGCGTTGAGATCCCGCGCGAGGGTTTCCATGTGGTCTCGAAGGGGGCCTCTTCCCACCACGACCCCTAAAGTACCCAGCTCTTGCTCCTTTCCCTCCGCTCGCCTTCTCCTCTGCAGAATAGACATCGCACGGACGAACATTCCCGGCGTTTTGTAGCCCTCCATCTTGCCCACCATTATAAATGTCGTAGGTTGGAGGTCGTCGCTACCGTTTCGACTCTCCTTGTCCACTCGAGAAGCGCTCAGTGCATCGGTACTGCCGCGTGGAGGCTCCATGCCTTCGTTCGACGCTCGGCCAGTACTACCGCAGGATTCGGCCGCTTTCAGAACTCTTGCGGCGTCCATGACCGGGTGACAAACTTTGACCTGCAGCCCTCCAGGATTTCGGATGACCGCCGGGTTGTGCGCGATATGATGCGACGGTCCGATGAGCGAGGTGGCTCCCGAGTATAGCGGCGTCGTGTACCCGCCTGCGATGGCTCCCAGGTTCACCATGCGGGTTTTCAAGCCTGCTATTCGTGCTAGATGTAGGAGGTATGCGTCAGCGTCCTTTCCCCCGTTCGACATCACCAGTGCGTCGAAGCCCCTGAGATGGCGGTAGAGCCCACCCAGCGCTTGCCCCAGGTCGGGGTAGTCCGAGACGACGCCTTCCCAAGTCGTCGCTTTTGAGAAGACAGAGTGGAGGAATGAAGTAACTGGGATATCGGCCTCCCCTCTCTGCAAATAGATAGACGCAAGTTTAGAAGCGACGCAGAAGGGGCAGGAAAGTTGCTATTATAGATAAGTAATCCATCGCCGATTTTCATCAAAGCACCACGGATATATGGAGGCTTCGATACTTTGAACGTCGCTAGAGACTAGGAACCATAATAATATTCAACCCAGCGAACGTATCGAGCGTCAGGCATCTCTGAACCCAACGTACTTCAGAGGGTCAGAGCTATGCTATGATGGGCGGGGTGCCGAGTTTTTCTCATGATATTCTCACGTGAAGAGCTCGATACCCCACCCAAACTGCGAGTGTGATATGAATTGTACAACGCTCCAGACGAAGAACTCTTAAACAGTAGTGTAGGCGCATCCAATAAATACTGAGGCTATGCTGTGCCAGGTACATCACAGATCAAACATGTCAGTGTGGCATTCCAAAATATATCGGGCAGTTCCCAGTTGAGAGAGGAGTTCCTACAAACAGAAGACAGCTAGGCCTTCGAAAGGACCCTAGTCCTTCGTGCGTTGCTTGGACTGGCGCTACGGTAGGGCGTCGTTTTTTGCACGTCCTTTACGTTTTGCCGGCGCACTCGGCCGAGTGACCACCCTAATGAGTTTCAGTATTACGTTACGTCCATGCATGCCATCTTCGGAATGTGCACTGCCGTGGGCCTATGTTGTTCGCGGTGCGCCAGCACAATAGTATCAAGTCCTCGTTTGAGCGAGGCATATAATCACACGTACCCTAAAGGCCTAAACGTGGTACGTAGCGAAGATAAGGGGCAACCGCCCGCCCGTAGCACCACCAGCCGTTGGCTCGCCAGTCTCTTAAGTTTCCGTGGTTTCCTTCCTTCACCCACCTCCGCCGAAACCTCGATGCAAATGCGTTTCACTGGGCCAACCTCGTTCGTAAACATCTCTAGCATTGGTAGATCGGTGGCTGCACACATCGCGATAGGAGGGCGGGCGCATCGGCAGTGAGTTGCCGTGAAGAGCAGGGTTAAAACAGGTACGAGTGAAACCAGCTGTTTTTATGGACAGCGGGTTTTCGTTCGATGCATCTTCGGACGTCACTGGGGAGGAGGGCTTGGCCCTTGCGGCTGCAGGGTAGTAGGGTCAGGAGAAGGAAAACAGGGAGATGACCTCGCATCTTCATGGCCGGTTGCTGTTGGAACCACCGTTTCACGCTGTGGGTTTTCGTGGTCTGGGTTTTCTCTATTTTGTATCAAGGGTTTGGTTGTTGGCACTTAACGCTACGAGCACGTTGTCGGAAAGCGAAGGAAAAGACAAAAACCCAACGAACGGTCAGACGCAACATATAACACCCCGATGTTGAGGCTGTCCGCCCTGATAGGCGGTCGCTCGCTAAGATATGGATAGCGCTTTGAGGCCACATCCTTCACGCCTTGTACAGATCTCGATCCAGATCGTTTACTTCTTGGGCTGCCGTTGTGAGAGGCTGTGCAGGATCAGCGTACAGTAGTACAGGTCCAACCCAAGAAACGTGTGCTATGTATAGATCATGCAAAAATTTACGGATCCCACCCGGCAACGTGAGCTAGATCCTACAAGATCTGGGACAGGTATGCCTTGAAATACCTAGGTCACCAACTGGGCTTCGATTATCTATCCGAGGTATGTTGCTGATCGATGAGATTTATCAACTGATGGCCTGCACAATAAGTCGTGCCTTTTCGCTTGCTTTTACAGTAATGCCATAAATTAGATACCTAAGCGATGGGGTTGTTTGTCGGGTTGGCCTTGTGATTTGTCTGATCAAAACCATATTTGTTTAGGGTGAGTTAGATATCTACTCGAGAGAGGAGTCTCAGAAGAAATCGCCGCACCCCTACTCTGTAACGTTGGTCAATCCAGTAGGCGCCACCACTTACAATGCTCGTATTTGGAGCCACCTACAAACTAATGTGTAGTACCGGTATTTGGAGCAGGGTGTATCCTACACACCAGTTTCGTCTGAGACATGTGTTACAGTTTGGGTTACGCTGTTGGGCCCAAATACCTTTCACTTGCGGAACGGTAAGTAACAGATGCGGGGCAAGTACAGATGCGGGGTTATACTATAGATGCGAGAAAACTCAAAATGCGGGCTATTAATATTTGCCACACAAAGGGGCCGTGCGCTACGGCAGCTGTTGCGCACGTGAATAAACATATATCGGGTTGACGGGATACTTTGGTATGCAGGAAAGCGATATCTGCGGGGTGATTAGAGTTGCTGGGCAAGTGGGATGTGCGGGATAAAAATATAGGTACGGGAAAAAATAAGGCTGCGGGCTAATGAGTCATCCGATGGTAGGGGCGCAGAAGAATATTTTGAGCTCCTCACATGAGGAGCTCAATATCTCACCCGGAACATAACTGACTTCGGAAACATTCGTTAGCGCAATCCAACCAAGCCTTCCAATGCGGTATGCAGTCCAAAAACAAATATGCAAGAAAACAAATAGAATAGTATCCGGTGGTTACTCACGTGAGAAGCACAAACCGGTACTAAAATGTTGATCCTAAAAGTGGTACCCCTACCGTGGGATTGCTCTAGCCATCATACGAGGGGCCGTCCTACGGTAGGGAGGGTCCACCACCGATTTTTCACATTGTGTATTTACTTCCATACGTAGAGGTAAACATTATGTTTGCTTCTATGGAAGTGAAGAGCATTTATTTCCACGGAATTCGCTTTCCTTGCTTCCATATTTTCCTTCAATGAAAGTAAACACACGTCCATGAAAGTTGAATATACTTCCATGGAAGTAAAAACACGTCCATGGCAACTTCCATGAAAGCAAACTAAAAATAAAATAATGCGGGAGGTCGGGTAAAGGTTACTTTTTTTAGCAAACACATCTCTCACTGACGGGATATGTGTGCAGGCGGGATGCCGACATGTATGCGGGATTGTTTTTAACATCCTGGCCGAGACGAAGTGCGGGACAATATTACAGATGCTTTAAAAGAAATTGGGCTGCGGCCTAAATATCATACAAGGGGTCGTTACACGGTAGGGGTTGCATTTTTGAGCCCAAACATCTCCCACTGACGGAATTGGTCCACCATTGCAACTGAGGAGCGAATCTGGAAAAAACAAATTATCTTGAATCCGATGGGGACTCCACAATATATTTGTCGCTAGATGCCCAAAGCCCACGGGATTGTACATGGAGGTTAACTTACATAGAGTTGGGTGGGGTGTAGAGCTTCTCATGCGAGGGGCCTTTCAAAAATGTATTACAGTAGTAACCACGAAGAACTGATGCAAACTGTCGAGCCAAAATGTCCGAACTTCGAAACGTGTTTGCACTGTCACGTACTGCTGCGCGTTCCTTCACAGCGTGCGTATCGCCGGTCGGTGTGGCTCGGAAAATACATCCGAAACTCGAACAGAAACGCAGTTTTGAAAAGCTCGTCAGAGAGATGCCCTTTCTCCAAACGTTGTCATGAAAACCATATCATGGAAACCATAGCGAGCGGTAGTGATATATTATCTAATATTGCAGTTCGCTGGCAGCCGGGCGATACAACAAAAACTCACATGCACAAGACAGATCTAGCGTGGATGCCTGGAATGTGTCCGGTAGGTGCTTCATGAGGTGAAGAATGCTGAGCTTCATACCATCCACCCCACCCAGATCTGTGAAAAAAAGAACACGAGTATCCTCGGCTCCATCTTTCTCCGCCTCGATCTCGCTGCCCATGACGCTGGGTCTCAGTATCGTCTCGCTTGTAGATCGACGCTGAACTATCGATGTTTCTGCCGAGAAGATTTCAAGCGTCAGCGCAGCGCTCGCAATGCAGCCTTGTCGCGTTGTGTCCAGTCTGCTCTCCCGGGGGCCTCCCCTGTCTTGCTCAAATAAACACAGCTCAAATACCCTGGTCCCCTCGTACGAAGTATAGTGTAGGAGAATCCCCTGGATGGCCATTGTCTCAAAGGAGGTTGTCAGCAGCTCCCTTCCGCTCAACGTTATCTTGACGCATAGCGAGGTTCCACACGGAGTTTCGTCTGTGAGTTGCGCCGCACGTGACACCTCGGACTGATGATTGCTTGCCTGCCTCAGCTCCTTACTCCGCGATATTTGCAGGTGGACGTTATTGCAGGAGCCGCTGACGATAGAACCATCCTGAGGAGAGACTAACCTAACGCCGTCTCTAGGTGGCGCGAACGACGGAGCATCGCTGCTGTCCAACTTCGCTCGTGGCGAGGAGTCGATGCCCTCTCGCGAACCAACCATGTCAAACACCAAAAGGGTGGTCTGCCCTGCCGATGTGCACACGACATTCACTCCGTCCTCTTCTGATCCGGCAACCCCTCCTGCCTCCGCGTGTGAAGTCCAGTATTCGCGGCGGGGGGGGGCATAAGCCGTACCAGGTCCATCCGTAGCGATAGGGTTTCCAAATGTTACCCAGGCATGCCCGGCTTTATCGTGGAGCATCTCGCAGCGCTCATCATTCACGTGAGACCATGACAGGAGTCCTGCCTTGTGGTTTGCTGTTCGGGGGCGGTAAGGCCCCTCGCACGCAGCTAGAGTGCCCGGCAGCATCGATATCGCCACAGCCGTGCAAGCTGCCCAAATCGTGTGAGATGGGAAGCACGAGGAGAGGGTCATCAGTGTGGGCTGCGGTTTGGAGATTACATACCTATATGAATATCGTACGTCACAACTTTCGTTTCAAGTTTTCTTTCCTTCGGCGCAGAATATGTTTATACTGGCGCATGCTGTATTTATTAGAGGTGTTGGCGCCAGTCTGCCGAACGACACGACGCCAGGTGTCTGTTACGTAGCGGTGAGGAGCACCAACAACTGCCAAACTACTGTAATACCTGGCAGCTACAGTACCGTGATTACGGGCAGGACTACCCGCGCATTCACCTCGTTTGAAACAACAAAGGTAGGACGAAGGCGTTTCGACGTTCTCGCTTGGTGGTGGGCCCCATCAGCCATTTTGAGCATGGTATTACACTCCTCTTGTTTGGAACTCCAAGGCGGGGGATTCTCGAAACAAATTTGACGATAACAGCCGTACATAACAAACATAAAACAAAATAGTTCGAGCTGCTGAGACGCACCGTTGGGGGGTGTACCCACGCTGTACATACAATGCATAAACTAGATCCCCGACAAGCATACAACATGATACTGCTGCTGCACTATCCTACACCCAGTGGTTGATAAGACTACGCGTGCTATAACCAGCACTGCAGCAGTATAGGCCCAATAATAAGAAATACCTGGTAACCTAATAAAACATGAGGCTCGATTGTTTGAAGACGCTCAGAAATCCGGATTGAGAAACTCGGATTGAGAAATCGTGCTCAGCGGCGGGCAGTTCACCCAATTCACCAAATCCAACAGAATATAGTTTAGTCAAGTTTTGTCCGTGATGTTGTCACAAGAAAGATCCAAGGCTCGCTCAAATTGGGTGCTAATTGTTGGCGGGCAGTATCACTTTTGTTTTGTTTTCGTGGAAGTAGACGGAAGTTTCCATGGCAGCTTCCGCCGCTTCCAGGAAGCGTTGGAAGTTTCCATGGAAGCACGAAAGCTTCCGTGGATACTTCCACCGTGGAAAATTCCGTGGAAGTTTACAGTGTGAGTTTCCGCGGACGTATGGGTGGAAGCTTCCACCAAAGTTTCCGTGGACTGTATTCGCTTCCACGAACGTCCACACGTTTGAAGGACGCCCACCAACTTCCAGCGGTGCAAGTGGAAGTTCATGGAATAATTCATGAAAGCAGCGGTAGTAGCTTTCCATGGAAGTGGTGTTTACATGCGAGTGACGGAAGCTTCCATAGAAAATTCCACGGAAGCGTTGGAATATTCCATGGAAGTTTCCGCCAACTTCCCCGTACGTTTTCATGGAAGCTTCCATGAAACCTTTTATGGAAGCTTCCGTGGAGGCCACTTCCAAGAAAGCTTCCATGGGAGCTTCCATGGAATTTTTCATGGAAGCTTTCGGGAAAGCTACTTCCATGGAAGCTTCCAAAACTTCCACGGAAGCTTCCACGGAAGCTCCCAACACTTCCGTGGAAGATTTCACGGAATCTTCCGTCACCCCCATGAAAGGTTACACCAGGAGAGCTACCACTTTCGTGGAAGCTTCCACCGCTTCCGTGTTCCATGGAGAGCTACCGCTTCCGTGGAAGCTTCCACCGCTTCCGTGGAAGCTTCCGCTGCTTCCGTGGAAGCTTCCATGGAAGTGATGTAGGCTTCCATGGAAGTGATTGAAGTTTCCGTGGAAGCGACGAAAACTTGTGCGATTTGACCCCGTGGTGGAAAGAGCGAGGCTGGGAGTTGACCTTGTGCTTGGCACCTGGACAGGTCTAGGTTGGCTCTATTCGGCTTCGCTTCACTCCTCGGTTTTTAATAAGAAGGCTCTTATAAGAACACATCCTGGCGGGGCCTGTTTGTGTGGGATCAGGGGTGTGATGGGATCACACTTTCTTTGGTGGACGAGTGGCGGTAAGCTTCCACGAATACTTCCACGCAAGCTTCCGTGCTTCCGTGGAAGATTCTATGGAAGTAGCTTTCGCGAATACACTTCCATGGAAATTTCCGCGCAAATCGCTTCCACGAAAGCTTCCGTGGAAGCTTCCAAGAAAGTGGCTTTCACAGAAGCTTCCATAGACGTTTGTATGGAAGCTTCCGCGAAAGCTACTTCCATGGAAGCTTCCACGAAAGTGGCTTCGACGGAAGCTTCCATAGAAGTGTTTATGGAAGCTTCCGCGAAAGCTACTTCCATGGAAGCTTCCACGGAAGCTTCCATGACGGCAGCGTCGACATCTTCCACGGAAGCACGTGCGGCCTGCGTGGAAGCTTCCACTGTCCCCGTGGAAGCTTTCATGGAAGCTTCCGTGAAAGCTTCCGCCGCTTCCATGGAAGCTTCTGCGGAAGTCCATGGAAACAACCAATAGTGGACTAGGGCGCACCAACCCCATGCAATCAATTATGCTTTCCTACGTATACTCAATTGGATAGGCACTACAGCAGTACTGTACCACTCTTTACCCAACTATTATACCCACAATGAATGTTCATTGTCATATTGTATAGTTTTGCCCGCTATACCCGGGTCCCAAAATCCGTCGTTCGCAGCTCAAGACCTGGTTGTTGTTGTTGTTGTTGTTGTTGTTGCTGTTGCTGTTGTTGCTGTTATTGTTGTTGTTGTCGTCGTCTTCGCATTAAACCATTTGTTCAGTCTCACAGTCTGCGGCCACATCATTTGTACCCCTCTTAAGATACGCAATCAGGACAAGACACTGGGTGTATTGACGTCCTACTACTACTACTGTGATTAGATATGCATAACGGTTTGATGTGAAGACAGCAAGTATGAAGCACTATTACACATAAAATATCAGCAGTGCACGCTCTGTTGTAAGGGTTCCCTTGCGCTGGACTTTTGGCTCAGTAGGTAACATCCTGACAGGTCTGTGTGATACGTCGATCCCGCGTACTTCGTACGAGTTTTATACGACATCATACTACAGCACATTGTATACAGCAGTACAGGCCACCTAATAAGAAAATAAGCAACAGTAGTAAAGACAGTCTGAAATTTACAGGAGGAACATAACTCGGCAGTCGTTCGTATACTGAACTACAGCAAGCGTATCATAGAACGCAAATATCAAAGAAGAAATGCAGCCTGGACCAGCGTTCTCGTTTCTCATTCTTGATACGTAGCTGTCTTGTACGTGCTGTACAGCAGCATGCAACTTGGAGCTTACCTGGACACGCAATTGACACCACATTTCCGACTTCCTCGAAGACGGACGCGCTCTTGGAATACACCAGCCATCGAGAACTTTTTGACGGAGGCACGTCGTTAGAGGCGCCTCCCACAAAAGCGAGAAATGAAGGTACATTCAAGCCGCGCTGCTCAATTGCCCACACATGCTCTTCTTTTTGCCACGATAGCAGGAGTTGTCGCGTGCCTGCCCATGTGCCGATCCAAACCGGTGTCCCGTTGATCCCAGTCAGTTCGTTGACCAGTGCGTACTCCCCGCTCAGCGGGCCCAGCCCTCCAATACTGATTATTGCGCATGCTAAGCTGAACTGAGCGCTTGGGAACACCGTCGCAGCTGCTGGATCCATCTGGATTACAGCTCTCAATATAGATCCGTCCTGCTGTGAAGCCGCCGCGACCCAGACAAGCGTAGTCACGCAGCACACAACAAGCAGAGCGATGATGGGGTACCAGCGTTTTCTCCGGGCGAAATCGCGCATAGCCAACCGCCACATAATAGCGAGTAGATCTATCGATGACCGGGAGGTTGCAGTGCCATACGACGCCTTAAGGGGGGAACTGCTGTCACGAGGAGGTTGGAGGGTGAATCGCCAGGATCGCGGTGGGCGTCCGTTATTCCGGTAAATATTATGTGGAGGATACTGGCACCTTGTCCCCGAGTAGCAAAAAACAATAAAATGTGTGGAACACCCGCAATTGGTCGGCGTGCGTTATGTGCAGGTTGCACCTGCAAAAGATTTTGTGCAGGCTGTGTGTGGCCAATTTCATCCTTGCCCGTCGATCCAGACCAAGCCAACCCCAGACACACCCCTAACCCTAACCCTAACCCGAACCCCAACCCCTTGGGGAGCACGAGGTCGGCAGGGACAGCCACGCGGCTCCGCCGCGTGTTTTGATGGCGTTTTTCCAAAAAAAAACATGCCGCCCAAACGGCCAGCCTCACACATTAAAACCAGCATCCTGCACAAAAACTTTTGCAGGTGCAACCTGCACACAGTACTGTACTCGTCCAATTGGTTGGGAGCTCCTCCTATTTGCAGCATGAAAAAAAAAACACAGCACGAAACAATATACTAGTTTTTGGGGCACGGATGAACATTATAACGTTTTGGCGGCTAGACTACTACAGTAGTACCCTAACCCTATAACCCTAATCAAATGTTCATCCGTGCCCCAAAAACTAGTACCAGGTATATTTTTTCGAGCTGTGTTTTTTTTTGCAGCCCCTGCATGCTGCAAATAGGCGATGTACAATTGATTGTACTGAAAACTGAAAGACTAGATATGGTCCAGTAATCCTGACAACGACTTAGGATAGATCTTCCAGCGGTGGATAATAATTTTCCCGGGATATTGAACTTGCTATTAGTACTGGGAGAAATTCCGTGGTCCGCAGTTCGGTATTATTAAAAAAAGAAACGAAAGCGGCACAGCCGCGTTTTTGACCCGTTTCTGGCCCGTTTTGGGCCTGGATCGGGAGCTCGCGTAAAACTTCCCGCGCGGGCACATTTCCTTAGGTGTGCCCGCACTGAAAATAGAGCCTTTCCAAGCACAACGACGAAGTGGCACACAAACCAGGCATGACTCTCGTTAGGGTTAGGGTTAGGGTTAGAGGTCCGGGTCGGGGTGCTGGCCGCCGTTAGTCGAAGCCAAGAATATGCTCATCGTCCGGAATGAATACCCTAGGGTTTCGTCACAAACCGCTACCTCAGTAGAAACAGCATACTTTTATGCGGGCACGTCTGAGAAGTTCTCCTGAGCGGGCAGTTTTACGCCCCTGCCGGATCGGTGTCACAGGGTTAAGCGCCAGAATCATAATAATCACCAGCCTGACGCCTAGAAGATCTATCCTACTCGTAAGTCGTTGTCAATAGCAGTCATCATATGGTCCATGCAGTACAATTTAGCCTATAACGTTTCGGGTCATTCATAACGTTCGAAATACGACGAATTAATGTGGGGCGATACTGCTACTACTACAGTATAGTATAGTCGTTGTCACCAGGGCCGAGCGAACAAATACGGTTTTCGATATTTTTTGTTCGCCCGCATTAAGATCAAGTAAGTTGCAGCTTGCCAAGGGCCAAGATCAGCCACTTTTATAACAAAACCATGAATATCTCATCGGGGCTGCGTTTGATATAAAAACGGAATCAGGTTCCGTCCGTAGAATGGCGAGAGGAATCGTTTCCTGACCTTTTTTTAGGTTGGGCTGGGTGGCTTTCACGTTTCACGGATGATTGATCTGCTTGTGACGTCCCGGGCACGGTTTTTGTCAGTTTTCTTCGTCAAAAGTTATTTTGTTTTCAAACGGCATGGTAGCACGGGGCGTACACGACATACAGAAGTTCCGGGTGCGGGTATAGATATATGTCGTACAGAACTTCCAGAAGTTCCGGGTACATGTATGAGAGTGTTACAGAACTCACAGAAGTGCCGTGTATTATTGTGGCACGGGCGTATAGAACTCACAGAAGTTCAGTATTATATTGATGTAGGTCACCATAAGTTTTCCTAGTTTGTCCATTCATTATCCTCGTGATGCTACCACTGTAACTGGGTGTAGTTATCTATGTAACACACATTTTTCACAGAATAAAAAAAAACGTACGTTTTGGGACAAAGTCATTCTACAGTAAAAATCCTACGTTTTGGGACAAATTCAGATGTCAATGTCGTCTGTTTTTCCCCATGAATGTTCAGTTTTTGCAGCCCCCTCTTTTGGGAGCAGAACATTCAATGAAAACGCTTAACGACCCACACACGTTCATGGTTGGTGGGAAGGTATTCAACGGAGTACTAAGGGCGAGGAGCGTTGAAGTCGATCCTCTCGCCACAGCAACACTGTGGGATGTAGAGTGCACCTACCGTAGACACTCGTTCGAGGATGGACCGCAAAGCAACATGGACAGCGACCCTTCGGAGCCCCAATCAACGCAAGTGCTGACATAATGTGATTCCTACTGCTTCAAATGCTAAAAACCGAATTGCCCCTTTGTCTTCTAGAGTAAATCAATAAACAAGAAGGAGGGAAACCCTTTCTAAGTATAGCGTTACCCTACCAGCATGCTGAATCGCAATGCGGAAACTCTGGGGGGACGTACACCGTTTCCATGTCAAACCCATGCTAATCCAGTAGGAAATAAAACTACATATCCCGCTCTCTTGCCAAACAAGAGAACTTTACAGTGGCAACACTCAGTGAATGCACTTTTTCATTTCCGCATTATTGTAATGCCTGCTAACGCAGTTGGGGTTCATTGTGATTTCGTTCTGTCACGTGTTATCAGCAGGGGCGCGTCTTCTGCGGCAAGGACCCGTGCTACGAGATCGGTAGCACTTTACGACCAAAAATATTAATGACCGACGTGGCTCCTGAACTCATCAGTTGCCCAACATATTTGGAACGTCATTCATTCACGTGTTTCTGTATTGTTCTATACTTAGGACATGAGATTGGTCACCGTGGTGACCGTTTTGTCCGTTTGAGGGTGAGAAAGAGAGCCTTTCAACTGAGCAGCTTCGGCAAACGTAGGCTCTACCTCTGGTTATGGCGCCCAAGTATCAAGTTCGGTTGCACCTTAAATTTCCATGGTTGTCTGCGCGTCTGACCGGCATTTTGGGCGTGCCGGCCTCTTGTTTAATGCCACGGCTTCCCGGGGTGATATCCCCTTGTTCAATACCAGGTATTACATAATTGTCAACGTCGACCACTGCCATACCGTGTGCTTTGAGACGCGCAGAACCTGTATGCATCCCTCGGATTAAAAAACAGTTCTGCCGACAAAGCGAACGGGCAATGCCATGGTTTGAGGCGGTGCCTTATTTCCCGAGGTTCTCACACAAGGAGCTTAAGACGCAATGTCGTGCACGAAGCCCGACTCGCCTCGCGGAGAGGGTGATGGTGCCTCGGGTTTGTACGAAGAAGACGAAAAGAAAAAAATGTTGTATACATATATATATATTATCCAGTAGAAAGAAGATACACACGAAGAGAAGCGAATCCCATTGGGATTCATCCAGAACCAAGCATACCGTCGCAGGCATGTTTCCACCGGGGTAATATACTGAGAACATACCACGTCAACATCTCCATCCAATATAATGCTCCCATTTCCAATACGAAACTCTCCCATAATACTCGTACGTGAATCATGCATCCGTAATATACATGGACATACTGCTTATCAGGCAGACTGCAAGTTCTCGATCTCACATCCTATGCCTGCCGCGATAGCAGTGCCTAATATTTACCATTCATCTCTGAAATATCAATCCCAAACCAAATACATCCACCCCTTTATCCACCAGTCAATATAATATTGTACTATACCATCCTTGAGAAAATCCCCAAAATACAAAATTCACTCTAAGAAAATGCATTCAAATTCAAATACCAACATCTAAACCATACTCACATCCTCGTTTAATCAGTCAACCAGACAATCTATGTATTTTCCGAACAACCGGAAAAGCCGCCCAGGCCAGCCTGCCAGACTAGACGGTTTCTTCATTGAAATCGACTCTGAAACTAAAAATAATAAATCTCAAACCCAATGCCATTTTCTAAACCTTGCTGGCACAAACTTCAACAATCTCCCCAAAGGCACTCAACTGCCGCCACTAGGGACATTGGTCCGCGCGATTTACACGGTAATCAGCTCGGTGTAATTTGGTCGATACAAGTTACCGCAGTACTAAAACTACTACAGCAGTACCACACGCCAGTTAATTCCAACTTATTATTCTTCCAATTGCCAATTTCTCCATCGGAGATGTGTAATAATATAATATACCGATGTCATTCAAAACCGAATGCCCAATATATACCTATAATAGATCTTGCATAAAGATGATCTTGCACCAATACTTCTACAATCTTCTCAGAAAACCCCCCCCAGCCTTGTGACATCAAAATAAAGCCATGAAGTGTCGACCTAAGTCGATCAAAACTGAAAAAAAATGAAATAATTCCCCCCTGCTGTACGTAGGACCAACCATGAGCGTTCCCAGTTAGGCCTTCCTATGGTTATTCCGTGGTCTACAGAAAAAAAATAGAAATACTGTAGTACCTCCAACCTACACAAGAGATGGTATCCTCAATGTATCAATCATATTCTCGGGTATTGCATCATACTCACCTCATCCATACAATATCGCGACCCCTCTCAATCTTGAAAAACAAAACTCCATTAATCCCCCCAGCCCATTATAAAGCAATGACCACCAATCTGATTATGAGACAATGCGCATAATGAACATGTTACGTATCTGCTTATAGAGGTAAGAACTCTTACCATGTGTGACAACAGAATATAGAAATACATATATTTTCCAACAGAAAGAAGATACACACGAAGAGAAGCGAATCCCATTGGGATTCATCCAGAACCAAACATACCGTCGCAGGCATGTTTCCACCGGGATAATATACTGAGAACATACCACGTCAACATCTTCATCCAGTAGAATGCTCCCATTTCCAATACGAATCTCTCCCATACTACTCGTACGTGAATCATGCATCCGTAATATACATGGACATACTGCTTATCAGGCAGACGCAAGTATTCGATCTCACAGAGCTCTACACCTTACCCGAAACATTGTTTTCGAAGAAATTTCCTCGCGCAACTCGACCGCCCATTCCATGCGATTGTCCCGAAAAAAAATGGCTCTTGAAATGGCCACATCAACGGGTAGTTGTTCGCTTAAGAAGCTCAACCGGTCCGGAAATTATTGCCTCAGGAGGCAAACACTAAGTGCAACCCCTACGTACCACGGCATGAGTCGACAGCGTGCCCGTGGAACGCCTCCCGGACATGTCCCATGGTTAGTAAAACTTTACGCTCACTGGCAAAACAAATACGGAAGAACCGAGGCACCCTGTAATTACCTGCAGCACAGCATGCAATACGGGCTGATCGATATGGCGTAAGGCGTAGGATCGTTTCACCTGGGATGCAGAAACGGAGGCATGCCGTGCAAGAGCCTACCAGCATGTACGTCTAATAACACATCCACGTAACATGTATAAATAAATTGTCTACGATGGGTTTTAAATAAATGCAGATTGCTCATGTGGGGGCGGGGGGGGAAACTTTGTAGATAGTCAGACGTGTATTACGTTTCAGGCGAATGCCTGTGTTTCCTATGGACCGTCAACCGCGCACACCACTCAGGACCCCCCTTGGCCGCCCTCGTTCCACAACTCTTACACTTGAATATGAAAGGCAACTCGTTGCCTGAATGCAAAAATAAAATACACTGCATGAAATCAGCGTGACGTGATGTTCGATCCATGGTGTCGGCCTGCTATTTCGTTCCCTCTCAATTTGCCATTTTGTTCAACGTAACCCATGTATCGTCTTTGCGCTAGGTTCTCCAAACCCCTATAAGTATATGATTAATTTTTAGGTTGGGTTGGCGTCGGTTGGCGACGATGCTGTAAAACACGCCTCTCACTGCGGTGAGCTACCTACATCCAGGGTACCGTTTGTTTGTCTTTTTGCTGCGGTCACCAAGGCTGGCGGTCTTGTCAGAGGGTTGAGAACCTCAACTCCGCACAAGGGGAATGGTCGTAGCACGTAGTGTGTATATGGTGAGGCACCCGCGAGGCAGATACATAGTAATATCCATCGCTGTCTCTGGAAGTGGTCACACCATAAATTATACCAGTTCATTGGAGGCTGTCGTCCATATGCAAGTCCACCTCACCGGCGGTTCATAGCAGGGTGCAGCTCACCCTCCATGCGACTCGCCCGATACCTCACGGCGCTTCGAGCTTGGTGAAAACAGCGTCCGCCTGGTGGGTGAACACGCAACGTGCTCCGTTCCGGCATTGTAGGGGTGCGAGAGTCTATGGTCATACGACTACGGTCGTGCACGACATGAGTACGCCCCTGTCGTTGTCGTGACTCGTATATTGGATCAGATAGCAGGCCCACCTCTAGTCTCCCCGCTTCTCTGAATGCCTTCGTGTTTATCGCGATAGACGTTCATCAATTTATCACCTGGTTGACTAGCGTCAAACGTTTACATGCACACGCTAGGCACCTCCAACGTATCATGTTTGCACAAGTATGTCACCAGTTCAATCGGCCAACGCTCACGAGAGCCGAGCGATTGATCCAAAACAAGGAAGATACGTTGAACACTTTGATAGCTTCACCGCCGTCGCCGTTCCACGCGCGCTGTGTTAGGTGTCCTTTCACCCACCCAAGAGACCTTGAAAGTGATAGCTGCCTAGCTGGCGCCCCCAAAACCAACAAGAGGCTGACGGCGGCAGGCACGAAATCACAAGCCTTGGGTCCCGTCTACTCTCGTCGATGTTGGTCAGCTAGGCGTCGTGTAACGTGCTGCGTTGTTCCGATTTCGGTAATATTTGAAGAGCCATACTTGTGTTCCCGGTAGCACCCAAACTTGTTTGTTCCCACCAATTCGAACCGAATGCAATCGCCTTAAATGTGTGAATTATGTTTTCGTTTAGATGTCCTTCGTTAAAACGGGCCCTGAGGCATAATAAATATTGGTTTGCACTTCGGTTGAGGGGAGTGTCACGTGTAGGCTGGGTAATATATGTCTACATAGTCAACATTTGGTGAAAGTAGTTACTGCCAGCAATATGTAGCAGCAGTGAGCAGCAGGGATGCTGTATTATGGATACAGTACATAGATAGACTATCTCAGTACAAACACTCGCAGGATAAAACGCGGTGCAATATTAAAACATGATATGGCGGGTTTAAGTCCAAACGAAGCCTCTGGACTAACACAGAAATGTTACGAGTAGTTTATTCGTGAAATACAGCCCAGTGAGTCTAGTGCGGACAGGACAACAGTTTAGTAGAACTGGACGCTGTCGCTTCTCACTGGTGTGCACAGCACCCACATGGACACCAGCAAGTACTTTGTTCCAAGCCAGGTTTTGCCCCATGGTGTATTACACATTGCTCTTCTTCTACCAAGTGCCTCCGCACCAGCCTGAGTGCCGATCAGCTCCAGCGCTAGCCTCTGCTACCACGCCGCAATCGCGAAACACACATCGATCCCGGATACCAACATATAGACATTTCAAACAATATTACTGTTACTCCTGCTTGATGCGTAGTTCGTCTGCATGACAGGCCACTAACTCCGGCAAAGAGAGTGCTCGAGTAGCGTCCAACTGAGCCTGCGCCCCCAATCGACCCCGGAGTTCTGGGTCGTTAGCCAACACCTCGAGAGCATCGGCCAGTGCCCTCGGCGTTGGATCCGCCACCCCCATCCCGTTTTCCATGTGGCGAACCAGCTCTCCCGTGCCTCCGAACCCGAACGTCACCAACGGCACTCCCAGCAGCATGGCCTCCGGGCCCACCATGCCGAATGTCTCGGGGCCGATTGAGGGTATGACGAGAGCAGTCGCCCGCTGCACCTCACACGGAACGTCGTCGACCGGGAGGACCCCCTTGAAGCTAATGCTTGCGTTGAGATCCCGCGCGAGGGTTTCCATGTGGTCTCGAAGGGGGCCTCTTCCCACCACGACCCCTAAAGTACCCCTCTCTTGCTGATTTCCCTCCGCTCGCCTTCTCCTCTGCAGAATGGACATCGCACGGACGAACATTCCCGGCGTTTTGTAGGGCGCCATCTTGCCCACCATTATAAATGTCGTAGGTTGGAGGTCATCGCTACCGTTTCTTCTCTCCTTTTCCACTCGAGAAACTGTCAGTGCATCGGTACTGCCGCGTGGAGGCTCCATGCCTTTGTTCGACGCTCGGCCAGTACTTCCGCAGGATTCGGCCGCTCTCAGAACTCTTGCTGCGTCCATGACCGGGTGACAAACTTTGACCTGCAGCCCTCCAGCATTTCGGATGACCGCCGGGTTGTGCGCGATATGGTGCGACGGTCCGATGAGCGAGGTGGCTCCCGAGTATAGCGGCGTCATGTACCCGCCTGCGATGGCTCCCAGGTTCACCATGCGGGTTGTCAAGCCTGCTATTCGTGCCAGATGCAGAAGGAATGCGTCAGCGCCCATTCCCCCGTTCGACATCACCAGTGCGTCGAAGCCCCTGAAATAGCGGTAGAGCCCACCCAGCGCTTGCTCCATGTCGGGGTAGTCTGAGACGACGCCTTCCCAAGTCGTCGCTTTTGAGAAGACGGAGTGGAGGAATGTAGTAATTGTACCACTCCCCCGGGCAGCTGCCTCCCGTAACTGCAAGAAGATGGACGCAAGTTTAGAAGCGGCGCAGAAGGGGCTGGGACGTTGCTATTACAGACAGTTAAACCATCGATGAATTTCACGAAATAATCACGGGTATATGGAGGCGTTGATACGTTTCAAAGTCGCTAGAGACAAGGGGCCATCCTAATGTCCAACCCAGCGAACTTATCGAGCGTCAGGCATCTCGGAACCCAACGTACTTCAGAGGGTCAGAGCTAGGCTATGATAGGCGGGGTGCCGAGTGTTTCTCATGATATTCTCACGTGAAGAGCTCGTTTCCCCACCCAAACCAGGAGTGCGATATGAATTGTACAACGCTCCAGAAGAAGACATCTTAAACGGTACTGTAGGCGCATTCAATAAAAACTGATGCTATGCTGTGCCAGGTACATCACAGATCAAACATGTCAGTGTGGCGTTCAAAAATATATCGGGCAGTTCCCAGTTGAGAGAGGAGTCCCGACAAGCAGAAAAGAGCTAGACCTTCGAAAGGACCCCAGTTCTTCGTGCGTTGCTTGGACTGGCGCTACGGTAGGGGGTTGTTGTTTGCACGTCCTTTACGTTTTGCCGGCGCACTCGGCCGAGTGACCACCCTAATGAGTTTCAATATTACGTTACGTCCATGCATGTAATCTTCGGAATGTGCACTGCCGTGGGCCTGTGTCGTTTGCGGTGCGCCAGCACAATAGTATCAAGTGCTCGTTTGAGCGAGGCATAGAATCACACGTACCCTAAAGGCCTAAACGTGGTACGTAGTGAAGATAAGGGGCAACCGCCCGCCGGTAGCACCACCAGCCGTTGGCTCGCCAGTCTCTCAAGTTTCCGTGGTTTCCTTCCTTCACTCACCTCCACCGAAACCTCGATGCAAATGCGTTTCACTGCGCCAACCTCGTTCGTAAACATCTCTAGCATTGGTAGATCGGCGGCTGCACACATCGCGATAGGAGGGCGGGCGCATAGGCAGAGAGTTGCCGTGAAGAGCACGATTAAAACAGGTACGAGTGAAACCAGCTGTTTTTATGGACAGCGCGTTGTCGTTGGATGCATCTTCGGACGTCACTAGGGAGAAGGGCTTGGCCCTTGCGGCTGGAGGGAAATAGGGTCAGGAGAAGGAAAAACAGGGAGATAACCTCGCATGTTCGTGGCCGGTTGCTGTTGGAAACACCGTTTCACGCTGTGGGTTTTCGTGGTCCGGGTTTTTCTGAATTGTTTATCGTGGCTCTGATTGTTGGCACTTAGCGCTACGAGCACGTTGTCGGAAAGCGAAGGCAAAAACTAAACCCAACGAACGGTCAGGCGCAACATATAACACCCCGATGTTGAGGCTGTCCGCCCTAATAGGCGGTCGCTACGATAAGGGTATCGCTTTGAGGACACATCCTTCACACCTTGTACAGATCTCGATCCAGATCGTTTACTTCTTGGGCTGCCGTTGTGAGAGGCTGTGCAGGATCAGCGTAGTACAGGTCCAACCCAAGAAACGTGTGCTATGTATAAATCATGCAAAACATTACGGATCACACCCGGCAACATGAGCTAGATCCTACAAGATCTGGGACATATATGCCTTGAAATACCTAGGTCACCTACTGGGCTTCGATTATCTGTCCGAGGCATGTTGCTGATCGACGGGATTTATCAACTGATGGCCTGCACAATAAGTCGTGCATTTTCGCTTGCTTTCACAAAAATGTCATTTATTAGATACCTAAGCGGTGGAGTTGTTTGTCGGGTTGGCCTTGTGATTTGTCTGATCGAAACCATACTTGTTTAGGGTGAGTTAGATATCTACTCGAGAGAGGAGGCTCGGAAGAAATCGCCGCACCCCTACTATGTAGCATTGGTCAATCCAGTAGGCGCCACCACTTACGATGCTCGTATTTGGGACCACCTCCAAACTAATGTGTAGTACCGGTATATGGAGCAGGGTGTATACTACTCACCAGTTTCGTCTGAGACGTGTGTTACAGTTTGGGTTACGCTGTTGAGCCCAAATATCTTTCACTTCCGGAACGGTAAATAACAGATGCTGGGCAAGTACAGATGCGGGGTTTTACTATAGATGCGAGAAAACCCAAAATGTGGGCTAGTTGTCATACAAAGGGGCCGTGCGCTACGGCAGGTGTTGCGCATGTGAATAAACTTAGATCGAACTGACGGGATATTTTGGTATGCGGGAAAGCGATATCTGCGGGGTGATTAGAGATGCTGGGCAAGTGGGATGTGCGGGATAAAAATATAGGTACGGGAAAAAATAAGGCTGAGGGCTAATGAGTCATCCGACGGTAAGGGCGCAGCAGAATATTTTGAGCTCCTCACATGAGGAGCTCAATATCTCACCCGAAACATGACTGACTTCGGAAGCATTCGTTCGCGCAATCCAAACAAGCCTTCCAATGCGGTACGTAGTCCAGAAACAAATATACAAGAAAAACGAATTTACAAGAAAACAAATAGAATAGTATCCGGTGGTTACTCACGTGAGAAGCACCAGCCGGTAAGAAAATGTTGATCCTAAAAGTGGTACCCCTACCGTGGGATTGCTCTAACCATCATACAAGGGACCGTCCTACGGTAGGGAGGGTCCACCACCGATTTTTCACATTGTGTATTTACTTCCATGGAAGTAAAGTTACTTCCATAGAAGTAAACATTATTTTTGCTTCTATGGAAGTGAAGAGCATGTATTTCCATGGAATTTGCTTTCCTTGCTTCCATATTTTCCTTCAATGAAAGTAAACACACGTCCATGCAAGTTGAATATACTTCCATGGAAGTAAAAACACGTCCATAGCGACTTCCATGAAAGCAAACTCAAAATAAAATAATGCGGGAGGTCTGGTAAAGGTTATTTTTTTTAGCAAACACATCTCTCACTGACGGGATATGTGTGCATGAGGGATGCCAACATGTATGCGGGATTGTTTTTAACATCCTGGCCGAGACGAAATGCGGGACAATATAATAGATGCGATAAACAAAATAGGGCTACGGCACATATATCATACAAGGGGCGGCCGTTCTACGGAAGGGGTTGCATTGTTTAGCCGAAACATCTTTCACTGACGGAATTCGTCCACCATTGCAACTGAGGAGCTAATATGGAAGACAAAATTATCTTGGAATCCGATGGGGACTACACAATACATGTGTCTCTAGATACCCAAAGCCCATGGGATTGTACTGGAGGTTAACTTACATAGAGTTGTTCCCGAGGTCGGTTGTTGGGTGGGGTATAGAGCTTCTCATGCGAGGGGCCTTTCGAAAATGTATTACAACAGTAACCACGAAGAACTGATGCAAACAGTCGAACCAAAATGTCCGAACTTCGAAACATGTTTGCACTGTCACCTACTGCTGCGCATTCCTTTATAGCGTGCGTATCGCCGGTCGGTGTGGCTCGGAAAATAAATGCGAAACTCGAACGCAGTTTTGAAAAGCTCGTCAGAGAGATCTCCTTTCTCCGAACGTTGTCATCGAAACCATATAATGGAAACCACAGCGAGCGGTAGTGATATATGTATGGTTATATTTGTGAATTTTTCGCACTTTTCGCAACTTTTCTCTTTGCGCGAGCGCTTTTCGGCAAAACGCTAAGTACCCCAACACGGGAGGCCCGGCCGGACACATTGGTCGAGGTTTGGGCTTGATCCGAGCTCTGTGGCTCGCGCGGCGGGCGCTCAAAGTTGTTTTTCCGCGGGAGTGGATAAGACGATTTCATGGGTTTCTTTGCGTGAGGCCCTGTTTTTGTTCAGTCGTGCTTTTTTTGTGCGTTTCTTGCCGAGAGCACGGGGAGCACACACGAACAGCAGCAGCACCGCAGAGAGCGTGTTACAAACAGTGCAACCTCAATGTTACAACTCTGCCGCCCAGCAACAGCAGCAGCAGCAGCAGAAGCAGGCATTACACCATGCATGCGCGTGCCTCAGATCCGTGCTGTACCGTGACGAGTTGCTTTGTCGAAGCCTGCTATTTTGTGAGTCATGGTATCATACCTGCATATCGATGCTCATGTACGAATCTCTCCGCTGTCCCGAAATGTAAGAAACTTTTTTTCATTAAAACCATATATAAACTGTCGTTACTTTTCCGGACAGAGTGATATAACACTGTGCGCCTCGAAGGCAGATCTGTGATGTGCTCTGTTGTTGCTACGTAGCAGTAGTTGCTTTCATAGGAGCCAGCCATCCGTCACCAAACGACACCACCACCACCACTCTTCTGCCCGCTACTGCTGTTGATGGGCTCCATGTGTCATGCGTACGTCCCAGAATAAAGCCCATCTGCGCTGTAGTGCCGTGGCTAGCTGTGTCTATCGGAGCCTACCGTCCATAATCCACACCATATATCTACCCTCTTGTTCTGCTGCTGCTGTGTGTGACAGAGCCAAGCCCACTCTGACCGGAATTGAATGACCGCTTTTGAATACCACGATACATCAAACAACATGCAACGAACACAAGCAACGCCACAGCCCCGGCTAGAAGCACAAGCAGCAGACGTGCCTGTGGCGGATACCCCGTATACCGCTGTGGCTATTCATTAGTGGTTGCTTCATCGCAGGCTCGCATCCGTCATCAGGCACTACCACCTCTCTCTCTCTCTCTTCTGCTGTTGTTGCTTGCTGCTGTGCTTGCATCATGTATGTGCGGCCTGTCGTGTGTCTGACGCGGGCCGCGACAAATAATCGTGTAGCAGTAGACATGGAAAATGTATCTTTCAAAATATTGGCAAACGGTCACCATGCACGATTTCATACTTGAAGGCTTGAGTTCGATCTTTGGCGATGACTCTGATATATATATATTTTGTATTGTACGTAACCCAGACCCCCATAATATAAGACAGGAAGCACACGAAAACCAAGTGGATTTCTTAGGCAGGTGTGGTCGACAGTTCCAGCCCCTTCTGCGGTGCATCCTTTTCTACTTCTTCTGCAAATATTTATAGTATCTCACCACTACTTTACGAGTACTGTGTTCCATGTGTCACGTGTGCGTGCGTGTGCGGTGTGTGCCGTGTCATGCGTGGGTGTGCAGCGTGTCACGCTTTTGGAGTATTTTCAAACGTGTTTCTTGTCGGGAGTCCTCTCTCTCGGTTTTGTGCGGGATAGACCTTTCGTTACCTTGAGCGCCACAACAATTAAATATGTTACGAGCATGTTATTATATTGACAAATACGTTGGACGGGATCATTCACAAACCTCTAAGAACGATCGAGTCAATAGTAACGGTCCCACCATATTTCCGAGTATGTTTTACCTCCAAACATGCAGGTATTGTAGTTCTAAAAAGGTCTACCAGGTACATTTATTTATGAACCGCAATATGAGGATATTTCGTAACATAATATATATATGCATGTGCTATTAATACGTATATAATATGATATGCGTATGAAACAATATCGCATGCTGTTGTTTCAATAATATTTTTGATTCGCCCTTGCGCCACTCCCCCAGGCACGTCCCGGGGGGGAACCTTGTATGATATATTAATGCACTTCGATGGCAGCCGGGCGATACAACAAAAACTCACATGCACAAGACAGATCTAGCGCGGATGCCTGGAATGTGTCCGGTAGGTGCTTCATGAGGTGAAGAATGCTGAGCTTCATGCCATCCACTCCACCTAGATCGATGAGAAAAAGAACAAGAGTATCCTCGGCTCCATCTTTCTCCGCCTCGATCTCGCTGCCCATGACGCTGGGTCCCAGTATCGCCTCGCTTGTAGATCGACGCTGAACTATTGATGTCTCTGCCGAGAAGATTTCAAGCGTCAGCGCAGCGCTCGCAATGCAGCCTTGTCGCGTTCTGTCTAGCCTGCTCTCCCCGGGGCCTCCCCTGTCTTGCTCAAATAAACACAGCTCAAATACCCTGGTCCCCTCGTACGAAGTATAGTGTAGGAAGACCCCCTGGATGGCCATTTTCTCAAAGGAGGTTGTCAGCAGCTCCCTTCCGCTCACCGTTATCTTCACGCATAGCGAGGTTCCACAGGAATATTCGTCTGCGAGTTGCGCCGCACGTGACACCTCGGATTGATGACTGCCTGCCTGCCTCAGCTCTTTACCCCTTGCTACTTGCAGGTGGACGTTATTGCAGGAGCCGCTGATGATAGAACCATCCTGAGGAGAGACGAACCTAACGCCGTCGCTAGGTGGCGCGAACGACGGAGCATCACTGCTGTTCAACTTCGCTCGTGGTGAGGAGTCGATGCTCTTTCGCGAGTCGATGTCCCCTTGCGAACCAACCATGTCAAACACCAAAAGGGTGGTCTGCCCTGCCGATGTGCACACGACGTTCGCCTCGTCCGCTGCTGATCCCGTAACCTCTCTTGCCTCCGCGTGTGAAGTCCAGTGTTCGCGGCGGGGGACCCAATTCCCCGTACCAGGTCCATCCGTGGCGATTGGGTTCCTAAACGATACCCACGCATGCCCGGCTTTATCGTGGAGCATCTCGCAGCGCTCATCGTTCACGTGAGACCACGACAGGAGTCCTGCCTTGTGGTTTGCTGTTCGGGGGCGGTAAGGCCCCTCGCACGCAGCTAGAGTGCCCGGCAGTATCGAGATCGCCACAGCCGTGCAAGCTGCGCAAATTGTGTGATATGGGAAGCACGAGGAAAGGGTCATCAGTGTGTGCTACGGTTTGGAGAGTAGATACATACCTGGTACAAATATATTAATATCGTACGTCACAACTTTCGTTTCAAGTCTTCTTTCCTTCGGCGCAGAAATATCTTTATGCCGGCGCATGCAGTATTTATTAGAGACGCTGTCGCCAGTCTGCCGAACACCACGAGGCCAGGTGTTTGTTACGTAGCGGTGAGGAGCACCAACAACTGACAAACTACTGCTGTAACACCTGGCAGCTACAGTACCGTGATTACGGGCAGCACTACCCGCGCAGTCACCTCGTTTGAAACAACAAAGAAAGGTAGGACGAAGGCGTTTCGAGGTTCTCGCTTGGTGGTGGGCCCCATCAGCAATTTTGAGCATGGTGTTACACTCCGCTTGTTTGGAACTCCAAGGGGGGGGATTCTCGAAACAAATTTGACGATAACAGCCGTACAGAACAGGCCAAAAACAAAATAGTCCGAGCTGCTGACAAGCACAGTTGGGGGGTGTACCCACGCTGTGCATACAATGAATAGACGAGATCCCCGATACGCACACACCATGATACTGCTGCTGCACTATCCTACGCCCAGTGGTTGATAAGACTACACGTGCTATAACCAGCACTGCAGCTGTATAGGCCCAATAATAATACATACCTGGTATTTAAATAAGAACATGAGGCTCGATTGTTTGGGGACGCTCAGAAATTCGGATTGAGAAATTCGGATCGAGAAATCGTGTTCAGCGGCGGGCGGTTCACCAAATCCCCCAAATCCAACAGAATAGCCTTTAGTCAAGGTTGTTCCATGATGATGGTGTCACAAGAAAGGTCCAAAGCTCGCTTAAATTTGGTGCTCATTGTTGGCGGGCAATATCACTTTTCTTTTATTTTTCGTGGAAGTAGACGGAAGTTTTCATGGAAGCTTCCGCCACTTCCACGGAAGCGTTGGAAGTTTCCATGGAAGCACGGAAGTATCCATGAATACTTCCACCGTGGAAACTTCCGTCGAAGTTTACCGTGGACGTTTTCACGGACGTATGGGTGGAAGCTTCCACGGAAGCTTCCGTGGACTGTATTCGCTTACACGAACGTTCACACGTTTGAAGGACGTCCACCAACTTCCAGCGGTGCAAGTTGAAGTTCATTGAAGAATTCATGAAAGCAACGGTAGTAGCTTTCCATGGAAGTGGTGCTTACATGGGAGTGGCGGAAGCTTCCATAGAAAATTCCACGGAACGTTGGAATCTTCCATGGAAGGTTCCGCCAATTTCCACGGACGTTTTCATGGAAGCCTCCATGAAACCTTTCATGGACGATTTCGTGGAAGCCACTTCCACGAAAGCTTCCGTGGAAGCTTCCATGGAAATTTTCATGGAAGCTTCCATCACTTCCACGGAAGCTCCAAACACTTCCTCCGTGCACGTGTTCACGGAATCTTCCGTCACTCCCATGAAAGGTTACATCACCACTTCCATGGAGAGCTACCACTTCCGTGGAAGCTTCCACCGATTCCGTGGAAGCTACCGCCACTTCCGTGGAAGCTTTCATGGATGTGATGGAAGCTTCCATGGAAGTGATTGAAGCTTCCGTGGAAGCGGTGAAACCTTCCGCGATTCGACCCCGTGGAGTTGACCTTGTGCTTGGCACCTAGACAGGCCTAGGGTGGCTCCATTCGGCTTCGCCTCACTCCACGGTTGTTATTAAGAAGGCTCGTATGGGAACACATCCTGGCGTGACCTGTTTGTGTGGGATCAGGGGTGTGATGGGATCACACTTTCTTTGGTGGACGAGTGGTGGTAAAACGTTCCACGAATACTTCCACGGAAGCTTTCGTGGAAGCTTCCACGGAAGTACCTTTCGCGAAAACGTCCATGGAAGCTTCCATGGAAACTTCCGTGGAAGTCGCTTCCACGAAATCTTCCGTGGAAGCTTCCACGAAAGTGGCTTCCACGGAAGCTTCCATAGACGTTTTTATGGAAGCCTCAGCGAAAGCTACTTCCATGGAAGATTACACGAAAGCGGTTTCGATGGAAGCTTCCATATAATTGTTTATGGAAGCTTCCGCGAAAGCTACTTCCATGGAAGCTTCCACGGAAGCTTCCGCGGAAGTATCCACGGAATCGTCGACGAAAATCCCTAAGAGCTTCTGCGAAAGCTTCCACGGAAGCTTCCATGACGGCAGAGTCGACATCTTCCACGAAAGCACGTACGGCCTGCGTGGAAGCTCCCACCGCCAGTGGGAGCTTTCATGGAAGCTTCCATGGAAGCTTCCATGGAAGCTTCCATGGAAGCTTCCACGGGAATTTCCATGGACTTCCGCGGAAGCTTCCGTGAAAGTTTCCGCCGCTTCCATGGAAGCTTCCACCGCTTCCATGGAAGCTTCCGCGGAAGTCCATAGAAAAAACCAAGAGTGGACTATTAATAGGGCGCACCAACCCCATGAAATAAATTATGCTTTCCTGCGTATGCTCAATTGGATAGGCGCTACAGCAGTACTGTACCACCCTTTACCCAAGAATTATACCTACAATGACATTTTCATGGTCATAATGTGTAGGTTTGCCCGCTATACACGGGTCCCAGAATCCAACGTTCGCAGTTCAAGACCTGGTTGTTGTTGTTGTTGTTGTCGTGTTCGCATTAAACGGTTTGCTCTGTCTCACAGTCTGCGGCCACATACTTTGTACCTCTCTCAGGAAACACAACCAGGACGAGATACTGGGTGTATTGACGTACTACTACTGTAGTTATATGTACATAACGGTTTAATGTGAAGACATCAACAGCACGGTATATGAAGCACTATTGCACATAAAATATCAGCAGTGCACGCTCTGTTGTAAGGATTACCTTGCGCTGGACTTATGGCTCAGTAGGTAACACCTTCACAGGTCTGTGTGATACGTCGATCCCGCGTACTTCGTATGGGTTTTATACGACGTCATACAGTAATTGTATACAGCAGTACAGACCACCGAATAAGAAAATTAGCAACAGTAAAGACAGGGTGAGATTTACAGGAACCTAACTCGGCAGTCGTTCTTATACTGAACTACAGTAAGCGTATCATAGAACTCAAATATCAAAATAGAAAATTCAGCCTGGACCAGCTTTCCCGTTTCTCATTCTTGATACGAGCTGTCTTGTACGTGCTGTACAGCAGCATGCAGGTTGGAGCTTACCTGGACACGCAATTGACACCACATTTCCGACTTCCTCGAAAACGGACGCGCTCTTGGAATACACCAGCCATCGAGAACTCTTTGACGGAGGCACGTTGTTAGAGGCGCCTCCCACAAAAGCGCGAAATGAAGGTACGGACAAGCCGCGCTGCTCAATTGCCCACACACGCTCTTCGTTTTGCCACGATAGCAGGAATTGTCGCGTGTCTGCCCATGTGCCGATCCAAGCCGGTGCCCCGTTGATCCCAGTCAGTTCGTTGACCAGTGCATACTCCCCGCTCAGCGGGCCCAGCCCTCCAATGCTGATTATTGCGCATGCTGAGCTGAACTGAGCGCTTGGAAACACCTTTGCAGCAGCTGGATCTATCTGGATTGCAGCTCTCAATATAGATCCGTCCTGCTGTGAAGCCGCAGCGGCCCGGACAAGCGTAGTCACGCAGCACACAACAAGCAGAGCGATGATGGGGTACCAGCGTTTCCTTCGGGCGAAATCGCGCGTAGCGAGCCGCCACATTTTAGTGAGTAGATCTATCGATTACCGGTAGGTTGCAGTGCCATACGATGCCTTAAGGGGGGAACTGCTGTCACGAGGAGGTTGGAGGGTGAATCGCCAGGATCGCGGCGGGCATCCGTTATTCCGATTAATATTATGTGGAGGATACTGGCACCTTGTCCCCGAGTAGCAAAAAACAATAAAATGTGTGGAACACCCGCAATTGATTGTGCTCCGTCCCATTCCCGTACCGCGGTAAACAGACGGGAACATTTTCCCATACCGCCCTTCGGGAAGACCCAAAAATTTTCCCGCCTGCGGCGGGCAAAACGGTCCCATCCCGTACCGCGCGGTGCCTTCGGCACCGCGCGTACCCTTGCTAAAAACTGAAAACTGAAATCTGGAAGGAGGGGTGGACAAACCTTGATAGAATATCTTTACGGGAGGGAGTGTTGTGCTTGGCGCCTGAAGTCGACCCTCCGGCCGGAACCCTAACCCTAACCCGAACCCGAACCCCATGCCAGTGGTTGGTGCGCCTGGTCAGACTCTAGGTTGACTCGGCCGGCGTGAATGCTGAGCTTGGACAGACTCGAGGCTGACTCGGGATGCTGTGGCTGAGAAAGAGTTCAAGTTGATTGGGCCGCGTAAAACATACCCTTATACGAGCCAACCAGCGTGCGTAAATGGCTATTTTAGGAAGATCCACTATCATGCTTTGTCCACTAGTGACTGAAAGACCAGATATGGTCTCCCAGCAATCCTGACAATGACTTAGGATAGATCTTCCAGCGGTAGATATTAATTTTCCTGGGATTTTGAACTTAATATTAGTATTGGAAGGAATTCCGTGGTCCGCAGTTCGGTATTATTAAAAAAAGAAACGAAAGCGGCGCAGCCGAGTGTTCGACCCGTTTCTGGCCCGTTTTGGGCCCGGATCGGTGTGACAGGGTCATAAGCGCCAGAATCATAATAATCATCAGCCTGACCTAAGCCCTAGCGGCTAAGACACGCCAAAAACGGGTTAAGACAAGTACCCTAAGGCCCGCCGCAGGCGAAAAAAATTGGGGTAAGACACGCTTTAAGACATTTGTCTTAAGCACCTTTTATTGTCTTAAATGTCATACTTGGATAAGGCATTTCCCTTAAAAAAATGTCTTAGACGTGTCTTACTGCGTTTTCTCGCCCTAGCAGGCGTTTCTATCAGGTATACTCAAATCCACGCAACCTTTATCAAGCGGATTTCGCTCGAAATCGGTGTGCTATCATCCTTGAGGCAATACATAACGACGGATATCCTCACCATTGCCTAAATCGTCGTTCATAAAGAGATATATATATATTTATTTTCGCAATCTGGGCAAAACAAAAAAATAAATAGATCGCATTTCCAATCTTATTATTTCGTACCAGAAATAGTGTTAATTAATATTTTTCCTAGTCGGTCGCCCCGATGGTCTAGAGGTAACCTCGAACGCTTCTGAACGTTGATGTCTGGAGTTCGAATCTCACGTGGGTCGGACGTTTGAGTTTATTTGCGAAAATAAATAAAAAACGGAATCAACTGCTGAGAGCGCCAATTAATAGTAGCGTGGGTAGGCACAATTCGATGCGAGTCGACGAGGGAAGGAAAGGCTGAAATCTTCTCGCGATAAAAATGCAAGGCAAGAACCGTAGTGGGGGAGGAGGGAGAGGAGCCTACTTTGTGACCCCGGATCTGAGTTACGACTAGGGAGGAGAGAGAAAGGAGGCGAAGAAAAAAAGGGGGGGGAAAAAAAAAAAAGGGGAGAAAAAAAAAAAAAAAAAAAAAAAAAAAAAGGAGTTCGGGCACACGAAATGGGGTGCATACGATCCCCTACACAAAAAAAAAATATGACGATGATGAGCACAAAATCTGGGATTCTCACTCCGATTTTATGTTTTGGGCTTGGCGTTTGCCCACGTGTTTTCAAAGGGCAAACCAAGGGATTGATCACTGCTCCCATTTTCTCTTTTTTTTCCCCCCGTCGGTTTTGGCCAAAAACAACAATAACCCTAAAAATATGCGTATTCCACGAAAAAAAGCGTGAGAAAGCGGGGAAGCAAGTGAAAAGTGCATTTTATAGTGGCTGGCCCAGCTCGTACATAGCATTGTACAGATCGTACATCACAATCCAATGTCGAAGCTTGTATGTTCACACCTCCATCTGACGATAGCAAGCAGTAATAAAACAGCCCAGCATACATAAACAGCAGTGCGGGTGCGTGCATGCACCAGCAGAAAGGAACATGAACATCAGTACAATAACAGCGGACTGCAAATATTCAGTGTACAGCAGTATATCGCTGTGTTGTGATCGATGGTAAGGTATCTGTGTTTTGTTTTTGTTTTTGAATAATATAACCGTTCTCTCCTCAGCTCCAGCAAAACCAAGGTAATTCGTACTCACATCCAGTGAAATCTATAATTACACTGTTTGCCTTGGGGTCACGGGGTAATTTTGGTGCGAAAAAAAGGGCAATGGTCATTTGGGGGTATACCCCCTGGTTTTACGGCCATTTGGGGGTAGGGTCAACATGCGCCCGCGGAAAGGGCTCCCGCGGGCCCAAACAGGCCTCAAACGCCATTCCGAAGGCCTGGCGAGATGCCCGAAGCCCATGCCAAGCACGCACATGTTTTTTTTTTCTTTTTAGGCACGTCTTTGGGCCTTACAGGACGGCGGCGCACGAGGGAAAGAGGGGCGAAACTAACAGATACCGCAAAATAGAGGCTACAGAAAACAGAGGAACCCAAGGCGGCAAGCGGCTCCGGTACTCGTCAATCTCGATCAGTAGTGGAAGTAGTTATTTATTAATTAGCTAGTAGTAGTAGTCAGTAGTAGTAGTAGTAGTTAATGTAGTTAAGTAGTAGCTACTAGTAGTAGTAGTTTAGTAGTAGTAGTAGTAGTCAGTAGTAGTAGTCGCTAGTAGTAGTAGTAGTAGTAGTAGTAGTAGTAGTTGTAGACATACGCAATAGTTGGACTATATTAGTAGTCAGTAGCTTTTAGCCGTAGCAGTAGTAGAAGTAGTACTAGGCTACGGATAGTATTACATTAGGTTAACATTATCGTGTTAGCTCCGTCGCAAGCGCAGTCTCGGGGGTATGGATACGATGGGCGGACGGGAGAAAGCCATTCCTCTCAAATAACACTTAACGAACGAACGTTGCCGCCTGATGTTGTTCGATGTCCCAAAGACCCCTACCGTCCGACAAAAACAAGCACCGTGCATCCATGCAGCGCCACAGCACCCAGCACAACGAAGCACCACGCCACGCAGCACGAAAACACCCAGAACCACGACCCCACTGAGATACGCGAGCATCTCGTACCCGTATGTGTCCTGCTTCTCCCACAACTTGTTTTTCCCATTCAGAAGCGGCCTACATTTTCTGCAGAAAGAGCCGATATCTTCATGTCGCTATAAAGATTTGATTTTTATGTTGTTCCCGCCGAGTATTTTGGGCCGGGCAACACCGATCCAGACTATTTTCGCGAGTTTCTGAATGTTTCCCCCGTCGGTCTATCGGGTCCTCGTTCGCGCGGTGACGTGCGATACTCGCTACCTGCTGTTAGTCGTTTGTTGAGGCCTGTCGCGAGATGCGTCAAACGGGGTATGGTTTGCGGTCGTAACGGGGGTGAAAAAAAGTGGTCAACTCGGGGCGGAGTAGTAATTTAAATGTAGTGGTACGTGGGTTATCCCCCCCCGAGATGTAGCGTCAAACGCGGGAGGGCATTAGTTTGCTCCCTCCGTGGCGCCGCCGTCCATGTAAGGCTCCAAAGACGTGCCTAAAAGAAAAAGAAAAAACATGTGCGTGCTTGGCATGGGCTTCGGGCATTTCGCCAGGCCTTCGGAATGGCGTTTGAGGCCTGTTTGGGCCCGCGGGAGCCCTTTCCGCGGGCGCATGTTGACCCTACCCCCAAATGGCCGTAAAACCAGGGGGTATACCCCCAAATGACCATTTCCCCGAAACAAATGAGGTATTGCCTCTTTTCGAGTGCAGGGACGCTGCCCTACGAAAATAAGACACGTAAGGGACGAAACAGCGTCTAAGACAAGCCCCTGCTGAAAAAGGGTTCTAAGACATTCTTTAAGACATATCTTAGCCGCCCCGGACCCCGTTTTAAAGGATTTCGTATCTAACGGCGTTATTTTGGTGCTCAAAACCTGCCTTATTGCCCATTTTGGAGCGCAGGGACGTTGCCTTACGAAAATAAGACGCTTAAGGGACTAAACAGCGTCTAAGACAAGCCCCTGCTGAGAAGGGGCTCCAAGACATTCTTTAAGACATGTCTTAGCCGCTAGAGATTAGCCTGACCCCTATACTGCAGAAGATCTATCCTACTCGTAAGTCGTTGTCAATAGGAGTCTTATGATCCATGCAGTATACTTTAGCCTATAACGTTTCGGGTTATAACGTTCCAAAAACGACGAATGGGGCGATACTGCTACTACTACCACAGTACAGTATGATAGTATAGTCGTTGTCACCAGGGCCGAGCGAACAAATACGGTTTTCGATCTTTTTTTGTTCGCCAACACTTGGCCAAGATTAAAATCAAGTAAGTTACAGCTTGCCGAGGGCCAAGATCAGCTACTTTTAACAAAACCATGAATATACGTATCATCGGGCTTGCGTTTGCTACAAAAACGGTATCAGGTTCCGTCCGTAGAATGACGAGAGGATTCGTTTCCTGCACCTTTTGTTTGAGGTTGGGCTGGGTGACTTTCACGAACGATTGATCTGCGTGTGACGTCCCGGACACGGTTTTTGTCACTTTTCTTCGTCGAAAGAAGTTTTTTTTTCAAACGGGAAAAAGTTCAAGGTTATGTTCTGTAGGGTTTGTGTATTTAGGGTACGGGTATGGGAGTGTTAGATAACTTACAGAAGTTCCGGGTACGGGGATGAAAGTGTTACATAACTCACAGAAGTTCCGTGCGAGTATAAAATAGTTGTACCCATACCCCGGGGGCGTACAGAACATACAGAAGTTCCGGGTGCGGGTATAGATGTCGTACAGAACTTCCAGAAGTTCCGGGTACGGGTATGAGCAGTCTTACAGAACTCACGGAAGTTCCAGGTATTGTGGCACGGGCGTACAGAACTCACAGAAGTTCCGTATGATATTGATATAGGTCAGCGTAAGTTTTTCGTTTTTGTCCATTCATTCTCCTCGTGATGCTACTACTGTAACTGGGTGTAATTATCTATGTAACACGCATTTTTCACAGTACATAACGTACGTGTTGGGGCAAAGCCATTCTACAGTAAAAACCCTACGTTTTGGGACAAAGTCAGATGTCAATGTCGGGTTTTTGTTGTTCCCCATGTACGTTCAGTTTTCGCAGCCTCCCCGTTTGGGAGCAGAAACTTCAATGAAAACCCTTAACGACCCACACGCGTTCACGGTTCACGGGGGGGCATTCCACGGGGTACGAAGGGCGAGGGGCGTTGAAGTCGATCCTCTCGCCACAGCAACACTGTGAAATGTAGAGTGCACCTACCCTCGTTCGAGGATGGACCGCAAAGCAACACGGACAGCGACTCTTAGGAGCAGCAATCAATGCAGAGGGCTGACATAATGTGATTCCTACTGCTGCAATTGCTAAAATACAAATTACCCCTTTGTCTTCTGATATAAATCAAGAAACAAGAAGGAGGAAAACCTTTTATAAGTACATCGTTACCCTACCAGCATGCTGAATCGCAACGCGGAAGCTCTGGGGCTGACGTACACCGTTCCCATACCAAACACATGCTAATCCAGTAAGAACAATATCCCGCTCTCTTGCCAAACAAGAGAATTTTACAGTGGCAACACTCCTTGAATGCACTTTTTCATTTCTGCCTCACAGCATTGTAATGCCTGCTAACGCAGTTGAGGTTTATTGTTATTTCGTTCTGTCACGTGTTATCAACAGAGGCGTGTCTTCTGCGGCAAGGACCCGTGCTACGAGATCGGTAGCCCTTTGCGACCAAACATACTCATGACCGACGGGGCTCCTGAACTCATGAGTTGCCCAACAATTTTTGAACGCCATTCACGTTTTTCTCTATTGTTCTATACTTACTGTAGGACATACATGAGATTGGTCACCGTGATGACTGTTTTATCCGATTGAGGGTGAGAAAGAGAGCCTTCAACTGAGCAGCCTCGACAAAAGTAGGCTCTACCTCTACCATAACAGGCGCCCAAGTATCACGTTCGGTTGCATCAAATGTCCATGGTTGTCTGCGCGTCTGACTAGCACGTTGGGCGTGCCGGCCTCTTGTCCAATGCCACGGCTACCCGGGGTGATAGCCCCTTGTTCAATACCAGGTTCGCATTACATAATTGTTAACGTCGACCACCGCCATGCCGTGTGCTTTGGAACGCGCCAACCTTGTATGCACCCCTCGGATTTAAACTCCAGTTCTGCCGACAAAGCAACTGGGCAATGCCATGGTTGGGGCGGCTCCATGTTTTCCTAGTTCCTCACACAAGGACCTCTGCATCGCGCCCGAAACATTTTCATTGAAGAAATCTCCTCGCGCAACTCGACCGGCCATTCCATGCGATTGTCCTGACAAACATTGGTTCTTAAAATGGTCACATCAACGGGTAGTTGTTCGCTTAAGAAGCTCAACCGGTCCCAGTGACAAAATACGGCCTCAGAAGGCAAAGACTAACTGCAACCCCTACCTACCATGGCATGAGGCGACAGCGTGCCCGTGGAACGCCTCCCGGACACGTGCCATGCTTAGTAAAACATTTACGCTCACTAGCAAAAACAATACAGATGAACCGAGGCACCCTGTAATTACCTGCGGCACAGCATGCAATACGGACTGATCGATATGGCGTAAGGCGTAAGAACGTTTAACCTGGGATGCAGAAACGGAGGCATGCCATGCAAGAGCCTACCAGCATGTACGTCTAATAACACGTCTACGTACCATGTGTAAAATAAATTGTCTACGATGGGTTTTAAATAAATGCAGATTGCTCATGTGGGGGCGGGGGGGGAAACTTTGTAGATAGTCAGACGTGTATTACGTTTCAGGCGAATGCCTGTGTTTCCTGTGGACCGTCAGCCGCGCACACCACTCAGGACCCCCCTTGGCCGCCCTCGTTCCACAACTCTTACACTTGAATATGAAAGGCAACTCGTTGCCTGAATACAAAAATAAAATACACTGCATGGAATCAGCGTGACGTGATGTTCGATCCATGGTGTCGGCCTGCTATTTCGTTCCCTCTCAGTTTGCCATTTTGTTCAACGTAACCCATGTATCGTCTTTGCGCTAGGTTCTCCAAACCCCTATAAATATATGATTAATTTTTAGGTTGGGTTGGCGTCGGTTGGCGACGATGCTGTAAAACACGCCTCTCACTGCGGTGAGCTACCTACATCCAGGGTACCGTTTGTTTGTCTTTTTCTGCGGTCACCAAGGCTGGCGGCCTTGTCAGAGGGTTGAGAACCTCAACTCCGCACAAGGTGAATGATCATATCGCGTAGTGTGTATATCGTAAGGCACCCACGAGGCAGATACATAGTAATATCCATTGCTGTCTCTGGAAGTGGTCACACCATAAATTGTATCAGTTCATTGGAGGCTGTCGTCCATATGCAAGTCCACCTCACCGGCGGTTCTTAGCAGGGTGCGGCTCACCCTCCATGCGGCCAATACCTCACGGCGCTTCGAGCTTGGTGCAAACAACGTCCGTCTGGTTGGTGAACACGCAACGTGCTCCGTTCCGGCATTGTAGGGATGCGAGAGTCTATGGTCATACGACTACGGTCGTGCACGACATGAGTACGCCCCTGTCGTTGTCGTGACTCGTACATTGGATCAGATAGCAGGCCCCCCTCTAGTCGCCCCGCTTCTCTGAATATCTTCGTCTTAATCGCGATAGACGTTCATCAATTTCCCACCTGGTTGACTAGCGTCAAACGTTTACATGCACACGCTACTGTAGGCACCTTCAATGCATCATGTTTGCACAAGTATGTCACCAGTTCAATCGGCCAACGCTCACGAGAACCGCGCGATTGATCCAAAACACGGAGGATGCGTTGAATACTTTGATAGGTTCACCGCCGTCGCCGTTCCACGCGCGCTGTGTTAGGTGTCCACCACCCAAGATACCTTGAAAGTGATAGCTGCCTAGCTGGCGCCTCCAAAACCAACAAGAGGGTGACGGCGGCGGGCACGACCTCACAAGCCTTGGGTCCCGTCTACTCTCGTCGATGTTGGTCAGCTAGGCGTCGTGTAACGTGCTGCGTTGTTCCGATTTCGGTATTATTTGAAGAGCCATACTTGTGTTCCCGGTAGCACCCAAATTTGTTTGTTCCCACCAATTTGAACTGAATGCAATCGCCTTAAATGTGTGAATCTTTGTTTTCGTTTAGATGTCCTTCGTTAAAACGGGCCCTCAGG
This sequence comes from Saccharina japonica, assembly GCA_008828725.1. Classification (NCBI taxonomy): domain Eukaryota; class Phaeophyceae; order Laminariales; family Laminariaceae; genus Saccharina; species Saccharina japonica. Next base: position 394,968 of record MEHQ01001352.1, read on the forward strand.
CATAATAAATATTGGTTTGCACTTCGGTTGAGGGGAGTGTTACGTGTAGGCTGGGTAATATATGCGTAGATAGTCACAATTTAGTGAAAACAGTTACTGCCAGCAATATATAGCAGCAGTGAGCAGCAGAGCTGCTGTATTAGGGATATAGCACATAGATAGCCTATCTCAGTACGAACACTCGCAGGATAAAACGTGGTGCAATATGAAAACATGATATGGCGGGTTTAAGTCCAAACGAAGCCTCTGGAATAACACAGAAATAATACGAGTAGTTTATTGATGAAATACAGCCCAGTGAGTCTAGTGCGGTCAGGACAACAGTTTAGAAAAACTGGACGCTGTCGCTTCTCACTGGTGTGCACAGCACCCACATGGACACCAGCAAGTACTTTGTTCCAAGCCAGGTTTTGCCCCATGGCGTAATACACATTGCTCTTCTTCTACCAAGTGCCTCGGCACCAGCCTGAGTGCCGATCAGCTCCAGCGCTAGCCTCTGCTACCACGCCGTAATGGGGGAACACACATCGATCCCGGATACCAACACGTGGACCCTTCAAACAATATCACTGTTACTCCTGCTTGATGCGTAGTTCGTCGGCATGACAGGCCACCAACTCCGGCAAAGAGAGTGCTCGAGTAGCGTCCAACTGAGCCTGCGCCCCCAATCGACCCCGGAGTTCTGGGTCGTTAGCCAACACCTCGAGAGCATCGGCCAGTGCCCTCGGCGTTGGATCCGCCACCACCATCCCGTTTTCCATGTGACGAACCAGCTCTCCCGTGCCTCCGAACCCGAACGTCACCAACGGCACTCCCAGCAGCATGGCCTCCGGGCCCACCATGCCGAATGTCTCGGTGCTGATTGAGGGTATGACGAGAGCAGTCGCCCGCTGCACCTCACACGGAACGTCGTCGACCGGGAGGAACCCCTTGAAGCTAATGCTTGCGTTGAGATCCCGCGCGAGGGTTTCCATGTGGTCTCGAAGGGGGCCTCTTCCCACCACGACCCCTAAAGTACCCAGCTCTTGCTCCTTTCCCTCCGCTCGCCTTCTCCTCTGCAGAATAGACATCGCACGGACGAACATTCCCGGCGTTTTGTAGCCCTCCATCTTGCCCACCATTATAAATGTCGTAGGTTGGAGGTCGTCGCTACCGTTTCGACTCTCCTTGTCCACTCGAGAAGCGCTCAGTGCATCGGTACTGCCGCGTGGAGGCTCCATGCCTTCGTTCGACGCTCGGCCAGTACTACCGCAGGATTCGGCCGCTTTCAGAACTCTTGCGGCGTCCATGACCGGGTGACAAACTTTGACCTGCAGCCCTCCAGGATTTCGGATGACCGCCGGGTTGTGCGCGATATGATGCGACGGTCCGATGAGCGAGGTGGCTCCCGAGTATAGCGGCGTCGTGTACCCGCCTGCGATGGCTCCCAGGTTCACCATGCGGGTTTTCAAGCCTGCTATTCGTGCTAGATGTAGGAGGTATGCGTCAGCGTCCTTTCCCCCGTTCGACATCACCAGTGCGTCGAAGCCCCTGAGATGGCGGTAGAGCCCACCCAGCGCTTGCCCCAGGTCGGGGTAGTCCGAGACGACGCCTTCCCAAGTCGTCGCTTTTGAGAAGACAGAGTGGAGGAATGAAGTAACTGGGATATCGGCCTCCCCTCTCTGCAAATAGATAGACGCAAGTTTAGAAGCGACGCAGAAGGGGCAGGAAAGTTGCTATTATAGATAAGTAATCCATCGCCGATTTTCATCAAAGCACCACGGATATATGGAGGCTTCGATACTTTGAACGTCGCTAGAGACTAGGAACCATAATAATATTCAACCCAGCGAACGTATCGAGCGTCAGGCATCTCTGAACCCAACGTACTTCAGAGGGTCAGAGCTATGCTATGATGGGCGGGGTGCCGAGTTTTTCTCATGATATTCTCACGTGAAGAGCTCGATACCCCACCCAAACTGCGAGTGTGATATGAATTGTACAACGCTCCAGACGAAGAACTCTTAAACAGTAGTGTAGGCGCATCCAATAAATACTGAGGCTATGCTGTGCCAGGTACATCACAGATCAAACATGTCAGTGTGGCATTCCAAAATATATCGGGCAGTTCCCAGTTGAGAGAGGAGTTCCTACAAACAGAAGACAGCTAGGCCTTCGAAAGGACCCTAGTCCTTCGTGCGTTGCTTGGACTGGCGCTACGGTAGGGCGTCGTTTTTTGCACGTCCTTTACGTTTTGCCGGCGCACTCGGCCGAGTGACCACCCTAATGAGTTTCAGTATTACGTTACGTCCATGCATGCCATCTTCGGAATGTGCACTGCCGTGGGCCTATGTTGTTCGCGGTGCGCCAGCACAATAGTATCAAGTCCTCGTTTGAGCGAGGCATATAATCACACGTACCCTAAAGGCCTAAACGTGGTACGTAGCGAAGATAAGGGGCAACCGCCCGCCCGTAGCACCACCAGCCGTTGGCTCGCCAGTCTCTTAAGTTTCCGTGGTTTCCTTCCTTCACCCACCTCCGCCGAAACCTCGATGCAAATGCGTTTCACTGGGCCAACCTCGTTCGTAAACATCTCTAGCATTGGTAGATCGGTGGCTGCACACATCGCGATAGGAGGGCGGGCGCATCGGCAGTGAGTTGCCGTGAAGAGCAGGGTTAAAACAGGTACGAGTGAAACCAGCTGTTTTTATGGACAGCGGGTTTTCGTTCGATGCATCTTCGGACGTCACTGGGGAGGAGGGCTTGGCCCTTGCGGCTGCAGGGTAGTAGGGTCAGGAGAAGGAAAACAGGGAGATGACCTCGCATCTTCATGGCCGGTTGCTGTTGGAACCACCGTTTCACGCTGTGGGTTTTCGTGGTCTGGGTTTTCTCTATTTTGTATCAAGGGTTTGGTTGTTGGCACTTAACGCTACGAGCACGTTGTCGGAAAGCGAAGGAAAAGACAAAAACCCAACGAACGGTCAGACGCAACATATAACACCCCGATGTTGAGGCTGTCCGCCCTGATAGGCGGTCGCTCGCTAAGATATGGATAGCGCTTTGAGGCCACATCCTTCACGCCTTGTACAGATCTCGATCCAGATCGTTTACTTCTTGGGCTGCCGTTGTGAGAGGCTGTGCAGGATCAGCGTACAGTAGTACAGGTCCAACCCAAGAAACGTGTGCTATGTATAGATCATGCAAAAATTTACGGATCCCACCCGGCAACGTGAGCTAGATCCTACAAGATCTGGGACAGGTATGCCTTGAAATACCTAGGTCACCAACTGGGCTTCGATTATCTATCCGAGGTATGTTGCTGATCGATGAGATTTATCAACTGATGGCCTGCACAATAAGTCGTGCCTTTTCGCTTGCTTTTACAGTAATGCCATAAATTAGATACCTAAGCGATGGGGTTGTTCGTCGGGTTGGCCTTGTGATTCGTCTGATCGAAACCATACTTGTTTAGGGTGAGGTAGCTATCTACTCGAGAGAGGAGTCTCAGAAGAAATCGCCGCACCCCTACTCTGTAGCATTGGTCAATCCAGTAGGCGCCACCACTTACGATGCTCGTATTTGGGACCACCTCCAAACTAATGTGTAGTATCGGTATATGGAGCAGGGTGTATCCTACACACCAGTTTCGTCTGAGACGTGTGTTACAGCAGTTTGGGTTACGCTGTTGAGCCCAAATATCTTTCACTTCCGGAACGGTAAGTAACAGATGCTGGGCAAGTACAGATGCGGGGTTATACTATAGATGCGAGAAAACTCAAAATGTGGGCTAGTTGTCATACAAAGGGGCCGTGCGCTACGGCAGGTGTTGCGCATGTGAATAAACATATATCGAACTGACGGGATACTTTGGTATGCGGGAAAGCGATATCTGCGGGGTGATTAGAGATGCTGGGCAAGTGGGATGTGCGGGATAAAAATATAGGTACGGGAAAGAATAAGGCTGAGGGCTAATGCGTCATCCGACGGTAGGGGCGCAGCAGAATATTTTGAGCTCCTCACATGAGGAGCTCAATATCTCACCCGAAACATGACTGACTTCGGAAGCATTCGTTCGCGCAATCTAACCAAGCCTTCCAATGCGGTACGTAGTCCAGAAACAAATATACAAGAAAACAAAATAGAATAGTATCCGGTGGTTACTCGCGTGAGAAGCACAAACCGGTAAGAAAATGTTGATCTTAAAAGTGGTACCCATACCGTGGGATTGCTCTAACCATCATACAAGGGGCCGTCCTACGGTAGGGAGGGTCCACCACCGGTTTTTCACATTGTGTATTTACTTCCATGGAAGTAAAGTTACTTCCATAGAAGTAAACATTATTTTTGCTTCTATGGAAGTGAAGAGCATTTATTTCCATGGAATTCGCTTTCCTTGCTTTAATGTTTTCCTTCAATGAAAGTAAACACACGTCCATGAAAGTTGAATATACTTCCATGGAAGTAAAAACACGTCCATGGCAACTTCCATGAAAGCAAACTAAAAAAAAAAATAATGTGGGAGGTCGGGTAGGGGTTACTGTTTTGAGCAAACACATCTCTCACTGACGGGATATGCGTGCAGGCGGGGTGCCGACATTTATGCGGGATTGTTTTTAACATCCTGGCCGAGACGAAAGGCGGGACAATATAATAAATACGATAAAAAAAATAGAACTACGGCACATATATCATACAAGGGGCGGCCGTTCTACGGAAGGGGTTGCAGTGTTTGAGCCCAAACATCTTTCACTGACGGAATTCGTCCACCATTGCAACTGAGGAGCTATTATGGAAGACAAAATTATCTTGGAATCCGATGGGGACTACACAATACATGTGTCGCTAGATACCCAAAGCCCATGGGATTGTACTGGAGGTTAACTTACATAGAGTTGTTCCCGAGGTCGGTTGTTGGGTGGGGTATAGAGCTTCTCATGCGAGGGGCCTTTCGAAAATGTATTACAACAGTAACCACGAAGAACTGATGCAAACAGTCGAGCCAAAATGTCCGAACTTCGAAACATGTTTGCACTGTCACCTACTGCTGCGCATTCCTTTATAGCGTGCGTATCGCCGGTCGGTGTGGCTCGGAAAATAAATGCGAAACTCGAACAGAAACGCAGTTTTGAAAAGCTCGTCAGAGAGATCTCCTTTCTCCGAACGTTGTCATCGAAACCATATAATGGAAACCACAGCGAGCGGTAGTGATATTTGTATGGTTATATTTGTGAAATTTTCGCACTTTTCGCAACTTTTCTCTTTGCGCGAGCGCTTTTCGGCAAAACGCTAAGTACCCCAACACGGGAGGCCCGGCCGGACACATTGGTCGAGGTTTGGGCTCGATCCGAGCTCTGTGGCTCGCGCGGCGGGCGCTCAAAGTTGTTTTTCCGCGGGAGTGGATAAGACGATTTCATGGGTTTCTTTGCGTGAGGCCCTGTTTTTGTTCAGTCGTGCTTTTTTTGTGCGTTTCTTGCCGAGAGCACGGGGAGCACACACGAACAGCAGCAGCACCGCAGAGAGCGTGTTACAAACAGTGCAACCTCAATGTTACAACTCTGCCGCCCAGCAACAGCAGCAGCAGCAGCAGCAGCAGGCATTACACCATGCATGCGCGTGCCTCAGATCCGTGCTGTACCGTGACGAGTTGCTTTGTCGAAGCCTGCTATTTTGTGAGTCATGGTATCATACCTGCATATCGATGCTCATGTACGAATCTCTCCGCTGTCCCGAAATGTAAGAAACTTTTTTCATTAAAACCATATATAAACTGTCGTTACTTTTCCGGACAGAGTGATATAACACTGTGCGCCTCGAAGGCAGATCTGTGATGTGCTCTGTTGTTGCTACGTAGCAGTAGTTGCTTTCATAGGAGCCAGCCATCCGTCACCAAACGACACCACCACCACCACTCTTCTGCCCGCTACTGCTGTTGATGGGCTCCATGTGTCATGCGTACGTCCCAGAATAAAGCCCATCTGCGCTGTAGTGCCGTGGCTAGCTGTGTCTATCGGAGCCTACCGTCCATAATCCACACCATATATCTACCCTCTTGTTCTGCTGCTGCTGTGTGTGACAGAGCCAAGCCCACTCTGACCGGAATTGAATGACCGCTTTTGAATACCACGATACATCAAACAACATGCAACGAACACAAGCAACGCCACAGCCCCGGCTAGAAGCACAAGCAGCAGACGTGCCTGTGGCGGATACCCCGTATACCGCTGTGGCTATTCATTAGTGGTTGCTTCATCGCAGGCTCGCATCCGTCATCAGGCACTACCACCTCTCTCTCTCTCTCTTCTGCTGTTGTTGTTTGCTGCTGTGCTTGCATCATGTATGTGCGGCCTGTCGTGTGTCTGACGCGGGCCGCGACAAATAATCGTGTAGCAGTAGACATGGAAAATGTATCTTTCAAAATATTGGCAAACGGTCACCATGCACGATTTCATACTTGAAGGCTTGAGTTCGATCTTTGGCGATGACTCTGATATATATATATTTTGTATTGTACGTAACCCAGACCCCCATAATATAAGACAGGAAGCACACGAAAACCAAGTGGATTTCTTAGGCAGGTGTGGTCGACAGTTCCAGCCCCTTCTGCGGTGCATCCTTTTCTACTTCTTCTGCAAATATTTATAGTATCTCACCACTACTTTACGAGTACTGTGTTCCATGTGTCACGTGTGCGTGCGTGTGCGGTGTGTGCCGTGTCATGCGTGGGTGTGCAGCGTGTCACGCTTTTGGAGTATTTTCAAACGTGTTTCTTGTCGGGAGTCCTCTCTCTCGGTTTTGTGCGGGATAGACCTTTCGTTACCTTGAGCGCCACAACAATTAAATATGTTACGAGTATGTTATTATATTGACAAATACGTTTGACGGGATCATTCACAAACCTCTAAGAACGATCGAGTCAATAGTAACGGTCCCACCATATTTCCGAGTATGTTTTACCTCCAAACATGCAGGTATTGTAGTTCTAAAAAGGTCTACCAGGTACATTTATTTATGAACCGCAATATGAGCATATTTCGTAACATAATATATATATGCATGTGCTATTAATACGTATATAATATGATATGCGTATGAAACAATATCGCATGCTGTTGTTTCAATAATATTTTTGATTCGCCCTTGCGCCACTCCCCCAGGCACGTCCCGGGGGGGAACCTTGTATGATATATTAATGCACTTCGCTGGCAGCCGGGCGATACAACAAAAACTCACATGCACAAGACAGATCTAGCGCGGATGCCTGGAATGTGTCCGGTAGGTGCTTCATGAGGTGAAGAATGCTGAGCTTCATGCCATCCACTCCACCTAGATCGATGAGAAAAAGAACACGAGTATCCTCGGCTCCATCTTTCTCCGCCTCGATCTCGCTGCCCATGACGCTGGGTCCCAGTATCGCCTCGCTTGTAGATCGACGCTGAACTATTGATGTCTCTGCCGAGAAGATTTCAAGCGTCAGCGCAGCGCTCGCAATGCAGCCTTGTCGCGTTCTGTCTAGCCTGCTCTCCCCGGGGCCTCCCCTGTCTTGCTCAAATAAACACAGCTCAAATACCCTGGTCCCCTCGTACGAAGTATAGTGTAGGAAGACCCCCTGGATGGCCATTTTCTCAAAGGAGGTTGTCAGCAGCTCCCTTCCGCTCACCGTTATCTTCACGCATAGCGAGGTTCCACAGGAATATTCGTCTGCGAGTTGCGCCGCACGTGACACCTCGGATTGATGACTGCCTGCCTGCCTCAGCTCTTTACCCCTTGCTACTTGCAGGTGGACGTTATTGCAGGAGCCGCTGATGATAGAACCATCCTGAGGAGAGACGAACCTAACGCCGTCGCTAGGTGGCGCGAACGACGGAGCATCACTGCTGTCAAAGTTCTCTCGTGGTGAAGAGTCGATGGGCTTTCGCGAGTCGATGCCCTCTCGTGGACCAACCATGTCAAACACCAAAAGGGTGGTCTGCCCTGCCGATGTGCACACGACGTTCGCCTCGTCCGCTGCTGATCCCGTAACCTCTCTTGCCTCCGCGTGTGAAGTCCAGTGTTCGCGGCGGGGGACCCAATTCCCCGTACCAGGTCCATCCGTGGCGATTGGGTTCCTAAACGATACCCACGCATGCCCGGCTTTATCGTGGAGCATCTCGCAGCGCTCATCGTTCACGTGAGACCACGACAGGAGTCCTGCCTTGTGGTTTGCTGTTCGGGGGCGGTAAGGCCCCTCGCACGCAGCTAGAGTGCCCGGCAGTATCGAGATCGCCACAGCCGTGCAAGCTGCGCAAATTGTGTGAGATGGGAAGCACGAGGAAAGGGTCATCAGTGTGTGCTACGGTTTGGAGAGTAGATACATACCTGGTACAAATATATTAATATCGTACGTCACAACTTTCGTTTCAAGTCTTCTTTCCTTCGGCGCAGAAATATCTTTATGCCGGCGCATGCAGTATTTATTAGAGACGCTGTCGCCAGTCTGCCGAACACCACGAGGCCAGGTGTTTGTTACGTAGCGGTGAGGAGCACCAACAACTGACAAACTACTGCTGTAACACCTGGCAGCTACAGTACCGTGATTACGGGCAGCACTACCCGCGCAGTCACCTCGTTTGAAACAACAAAGAAAGGTAGGACGAAGGCGTTTCGAGGTTCTCGCTTGGTGGTGGGCCCCATCAGCAATTTTGAGCATGGTGTTACACTCCGCTTGTTTGGAACTCCAAGGGGGGGGATTCTCGAAACAAATTTGACGATAACAGCCGTACAGAACAGGCCAAAAACAAAATAGTCCGAGCTGCTGACAAGCACAGTTGGGGGGTGTACCCACGCTGTGCATACAATGAATAGACGAGATCCCCGATAAGCACACACCATGATACTGCTGCTGCACTATCCTACGCCCAGTGGTTGATAAGACTACACGTGCTATAACCAGCACTGCAGCTGTATAGGCCCAATAATAATACATACCTGGTATTTAAATAAGAACATGAGGCTCGATTGTTTGGGGACGCTCATAAATTCGGATTGAGAAATTCGGATCGAGAAATCGTGTTCAGCGGCGGGCGGTTCACCAAATCCCCCAAATCCAACAGAATAGCCTTTAGTCAAGGTTGTTCCATGATGATGGTGTCACAAGAAAGGTCCAAAGCTCGCTTAAATTTGGTGCTCATTGTTGGCGGGCAATATCACTTTTCTTTTATTTTTCGTGGAAGTAGACGGAAGTTTTCATGGAAGCTTCCGCCACTTCCACGGAAGCGTTGGAAGTTTCCATGGAATCACGGAAGTATCCATGAATACTTCCACCGTGGAAACTTCCGTGGAAGTTTACCGTGGACGTTTTCACGGACGTATGGGTGGAAGCTTCCACGGAAGCTTCCGTGGACTGTATTCGCTTACACGAACGTTCACACGTTTGAAGGACGTCCACCAACTTCCAGCGGTGCAAGTTGAAGTTCATTGAAGAATTCATGAAAGCAACGGTAGTAGCTTTCCATGGAAGTGGTGCTTACATGGGAGTGGCGGAAGCTTCCATAGAAAATTCCACGGAACGTTGGAATCTTCCATGGAAGGTTCCGCCAATTTCCACGGACGTTTTCATGGAAGCCTCCATGAAACCTTTCATGGACGATTTCGTGGAAGCCACTTCCACGAAAGCTTCCGTGGAAGCTTCCATGGAAATTTTCATGGAAGCTTCCATCACTTCCACGGAAGCTCCCAACACTTCCTCCGTGCACGTGTTCACGGAATCTTCCGTCACTCCCATGAAAGGTTACATCACCACTTCCATGGAGAGCTACCACTTCCGTGGAAGCTTCCACCGATTCCGTGGAAGCTACCGCCACTTCCGTGGAAGCTTTCATGGATGTGATGGAAGCTTCCATGGAAGTGCTTGAAGCTTCCGTGGAAGCGGTGAAACCTTCCGCGATTCGACCCCGTGGAGTTGACCTTGTGCTTGGCACCTAGACAGGCCTAGGGTGGCTCCGTTCGGCTTCGCCTCACTCCACGGTTGTTATTAAGAAGGCTCGTATGGGAACACATCCTGGCGTGACCTGTTTGTGTGGGATCAGGGGTGTGATGGGATCACACTTTCTTTGGTGGACGAGTGGTGGTAAAACGTTCCACGAATACTTCCACGGAAGCTTTCGTGGAAGCTTCCACGGAAGTACCTTTCGCGAAAACGTCCATGGAAGCTTCCATGGAAACTTCCGTGGAAGTCGCTTCCACGAAATCTTCCGTGGAAGCTTCCACGAAAGTGGCTTCCACGGAAGCTTCCATAGACGTTTTTATGGAAGCCTCAGCGAAAGCTACTTCCATGGAAGATTACACGAAAGCGGTTTCGATGGAAGCTTCCATATAATTGTTTATGGAAGCTTCCGCGAAAGCTACTTCCATGGAAGCTTCCACGGAAGCTTCCGCGGAAGTATCCACGGAATCGTCGACGAAAATCCCTAAGAGCTTCTGCGAAAGCTTCCACGGAAGCTTCCATGACGGCAGAGTCGACATCTTCCACGAAAGCACGTACGGCCTGCGTGGAAGCTCCCACCGCCAGTGGGAGCTTTCATGGAAGCTTCCATGGAAGCTTCCACGGGAATTTCCATGGACTTCCGCGGAAGCTTCCGTGAAAGTTTCCGCCGCTTCCATGGAAGCTTCCACCGCTTCCATGGAAGCTTCCGCGGAAGTCCATAGAAAAAACCAAGAGTGGACTATTAATAGGGCGCACCAACCCCATGAAATAAATTATGCTTTCCTGCGTATGCTCAATTGGATAGGCGCTACAGCAGTACTGTACCACCCTTTACCCAAGAATTATACCTACAATGACATTTTCATGGTCATAATGTGTAGGTTTGCCCGCTATACACGGGTCCCAGAATCCAACGTTCGCAGTTCAAGACCTGGTTGTTGTTGTTGTTGTTGTTGTTGTTGTCGTGTTCGCATTAAACGGTTTGCTCTGTCTCACAGTCTGCGGCCACATACTTTGTACCTCTCTCAGGAAACACAACCAGGACGAGATACTGGGTGTATTGACGTACTACTACTGTAGTTATATGTACATAACGGTTTAATGTGAAGACATCAACAGCACGGTATATGAAGCACTATTGCACATAAAATATCAGCAGTGCACGCTCTGTTGTAAGGATTACCTTGCGCTGGACTTATGGCTCAGTAGGTAACACCTTCACAGGTCTGTGTGATACGTCGATCCCGCGTACTTCGTATGGGTTTTATACGACGTCATACAGTAATTGTATACAGCAGTACAGACCACCGAATAAGAAAATTAGCAACAGTAAAGACAGGGTGAGATTTACAGGAACCTAACTCGGCAGTCGTTCTTATACTGAACTACAGTAAGCGTATCATAGAACTCAAATATCAAAATAGAAAATTCAGCCTGGACCAGCTTTCCCGTTTCTCATTCTTGATACGAGCTGTCTTGTACGTGCTGTACAGCAGCATGCAGCTTGGAGCTTACCTGGACACGCAATTGACACCACATTTCCGACTTCCTCGAAAACGGACGCGCTCTTGGAATACACCAGCCATCGAGAACTCTTTGACGGAGGCACGTTGTTAGAGGCGCCTCCCACAAAAGCGCGAAATGAAGGTACGGACAAGCCGCGCTGCTCAATTGCCCACACACGCTCTTCGTTTTGCCACGATAGCAGGAATTGTCGCGTGTCTGCCCATGTGCCGATCCAAGCCGGTGCCCCGTTGATCCCAGTCAGTTCGTTGACCAGTGCATACTCCCCGCTCAGCGGGCCCAGCCCTCCAATTCTGATTATTGCGCATGCTGAGCTGAACTGAGCGCTTGGAAACACCTTTGCAGCAGCTGGATCTATCTGGATTGCAGCTCTCAATATAGATCCGTCCTGCTGTGAAGCCTCAGCGGCCCGGACAAGCGTAGTCACGCAGCACACAACAAGCAGAGCGATGATGGGGTACCAGCGTTTCCTTCGGGCGAAATCGCGCGTAACGAGCCGCCACATTTTAGTGAGTAGATCTATCGATTACCGGTAGGTTGCAGTGCCATACGATGCCTTAAGGGGGGAACTGCTGTCACGAGGAGGTTGGAGGGTGAATCGCCAGGATCGCGGCGGGCATCCGTTATTCCGGTAAATATTATGTGGAGGATACTGGCACCTTGTCCCCGAGTAGCAAAAAACAATAAAATGTGTGGAACACCCGCAATTGATTGTGCTAAAAACTGAAAACTGAAATCTGGAAGGAGGGGTGGACAAACCTTGATAGAATATCTTTACGGGAGGGAGTGTTGTGCTTGGCGCCTGAAGTCGACCCTCCGGCCGGAACCCTAACCCTAACCCGAACCCGAACCCCATGCCAGTGGTTGGTGCGCCTGGTCAGACTCTAGGTTGACTCGGCCGGCGTGAATGCTGAGCTTGGACAGACTCGAGGCTGACTCGGGATGCTGTGGCTGAGAAAGAGTTCAAGTTGATTGGGCCGCGTATAACATACCCTTATACGAGCCAACCAGCGTGCGTAAATGGCTATTTTAGGAAGATCCACTATCATGCTTTGTCCACTAGTGACTGAAAGACCAGATATGGTCTCCCAGCAATCCTGACAATGACTTAGGATAGATCTTCCAGCGGTAGATATTAATTTTCCTGGGATTTTGAACTTAATATTAGTATTGGAAGGAATTCCGTGGTCCGCAGTTCGGTATGATTTAAAAAAGAAACGAAAGCGGCGCAGCCGAGTGTTCGACCCGTTTCTGGCCCGTTTTGGGCCCGGATCGGTGTGACAGGGTCATAAGCGCCAGAATCATAATAATCATCAGCCTGACCTAAGCCCTAGCGGCTAAGACACGCCAAAAACGGGTTAAGACAAGTACCCTAAGGCCCGCCGCAGGCGAAAAAAATTGGGGTAAGACACGCTTTAAGACATTTGTCTTAAGCACCTTTTATTGTCTTAAATGTCATACTTGGATAAGGCATTTCCCTTAAAAAAATGTCTTAGACGTGTCTTACTGCGTTTTCTCGCCCTAGCAGGCGTTTCTATCAGGTATACTAAAATCCACAACCTATGGGCTATGACAGTAAATAAAAGGATCCACAACCTTTGTCAAGCGGATTTCGCTCGAAATTGGTGTGCTATCATCCTTGAGGCAATACATAACGACGGATATCCTCACCATTGCCTAAATCGTCGTTCATAAAGAGATATATATATATGGTGTGCATACGATCCCCTACACAAAACTAAAATATTACGATGATAAGCACAAAATCTGGGATTCTCACGCCGATTTTATGCTTTGGGCTTGGCGTTTGCCCACGTGTTTTCAAAGGGCAAACCAAGGGATTGATCACTGCTCCCATATATATTTTTTTTTCCCCCGTCGGTTTTGGCCAAAAACAACAATAACCCTGAAAATGTGCGTAGTCCACGAAAAAAATATGAAAACAAAAGCATTAATGAATGGCTTTGGAAGTCTTGGACGAAGCATGTGCCTATTCTCGTATCTCACACGGGAAAAACGGCGTGAGAAAGCCGGGAGGAAGCAATTGAAAAGTGCACTTCATAGTGGCTGGCCCAGCTCGTACATAGCATTGTACAGATTGTACACCACAATCCAACGTCGAAGCTTGTATGTTAACACCTCCATCTGACGATAGCAAGCGGTAATAAAACAGCCCAGCATACATAATAATAAGCAGCAGTGCGGGTGCGTGCATGCACCAGCAGGAAGGAACATGAACAGCAGTACAATAACAGAGGACTGCAAATATTCAGTGTACAGCTGTATATCGCTGTGTTGTGATCGATGGTAAGGTATTCGTGGTTGTTGAATTATTTGTAATATAACCGTTCTCTCCTCTCAGCTCCAGCAAAACCAAGGTAATTCGTACTCACATTCATTCAGTGAAATCTAGAATTACACTGTTTGGCTTGGGGTCGCGGGTAATTTTGGTGCGAAAAAATGAGTTCTTGCCTCTTTTCGAGTGCAGGGACGCTGCCCTACAAAAATAAGACACGTAAGGGACGAGACAGCGTCTAAGACAAGCCCCTGCTGAAAAAGGGCTCTAAGACATTCTTTAAGACACATCTTAGCCGCCCCGGACCCCGTTTGTAAGGATTTCGTATCTAACGGCGTTATTTTGGTGCTCAAAAACTGCCTTATTGCCCCTTTTCGAGCGCAGGGACGTTGCCTTACGAAACTAAGACACTTAAGGGACGAAACAGCGTCTAAGACAAGCCCCTACTGAAAAGGGGCTCTAAGACATTCTTTAAGACATGTCTTAGCCGCTAGCGCTTACTCCCAGGTGTTTGCGGTCTCGCGGTGCAGCGCGGAGGAGGTGTACTTAATTACTTCAGCATACGTAGTAGGGTGTGTAAGGGGGGGTTGGATAAATAAACTAATGGTTTACTGGAGTTAGACCGATGACAATGAGAACGAAACGTTTCAATAAAAAGTTTGAATTTCTATCATGACCGGCCAGAAATTCAGTCCCGCATGTTATTTATGAGCACGATTCTTCAAAGAAAGGTCCCAAACTTAGGGGGGGAACCGAAACAAAATCTGGGGCAGATGCCGGGCAAAGATCGGCTTGAGAAAAACTCAGCGAAATGTTTAATTCGACGCGTCGAGATCCAGAGTCCTCGCTAGACATCGATCGACAGAACACATGATTGCGTCAGGAATTCTGAATGGGGCGCACTTGGGCTCCGACCCACCGCAGGGTCACAGTGTTCACACAAGACCGGTGATATGTGGCGGGCGCTGGCCAGGCGTTTGATTAAAACAAATAATGGTACACAACAGACGACAACTTTCCTCGATCCCTCTCGAACGGCAAAAAACTGTTTATTCTTCAGGTTTGGGAGAAGAGCGTAGGATGCCACCGGCAAGCTGTCGACCCCTAAACCTCGCATCCACCTGGATCTTCGAAGCTGCCATCTACATTCGTTTGCCGTGCCCTATATAGAGCGGGTTGGCCGTGGTTGAGTTCATGTCGAAATCGAAGGTCTATCGTCGCATGAGCTGTTTTTTTGTACCGTGTTGACAAATTACAAGAACATTAAAAAACTAATGCGCCGCGTACAGCCGCGTGCGAAAAAATACTAAAACATGAAACATTTTCCCCGTTTTTCCCACAGCGGCGGTACGACAATCTCTTCAGCCGTTTCTCAAAGGCAATATTTTTTATGGAAAAAAAAAACAAACTTTGCGTTCCCACTGTTTTTGTCATCGGTTGTAGTGGGAATTATGTATTTGTTTAGTCTTGGTAGCCGATAAGACCGACTGACAGACTGGCAGGCAGGCATACAATAGGTCTTAACAGCAGTATACGCCAGTACCAGTAAAGTAGATACGGAGGTCTCTACTGGACGTACTGGTCTGTACCGAGTATATTTAGGGTTTTCATACTGCGAGTACTCCCAGGTAAGCCCTAGCGGCTAAGACACGCCAAAAACGGGTTAAGACAAGTACCCTAAGGCCCGCCGCAGGCGAAAAAAAAAGGGGTAAGACACGCTTTAAGACATTTGTCTTAACCGCCTTTTATTGTCTTAAATGTCTTACTTGGATAAGGCATTTCCCTTAAAAAAATGTCTTAGACGTGTCTTACTGCGTTTTCTCGCCCTAGCAGGCGTTTCTATCAGGTATACTAAAATCCACAACCTATGGGCTATGACAGTAAATAAAAGGATCCACAACCTTTGTCAAGCGGATTTCGCTCGAAATTGGTGTGCTATCATCCTTGAGGCAATACATAACGACGGATATCCTCACCATTGCCTAAATCGTCGTTCATAAAGAGATATATATATATGGTGTGCATACGATCCCCTACACAAAACTAAAATATTACGATGATAAGCACAAAATCTGGGATTCTCACGCCGATTTTATGCTTTGGGCTTGGCGTTTGCCCACGTGTTTTCAAAGGGCAAACCAAGGGATTGATCACTGCTCCCATATATATATTTTTTTCCCCCGTCGGTTTTGGCCAAAAACAACAATAACCCTGAAAATGTGCGTAGTCCACGAAAAAAATATGAAAACAAAAGCATTAATGAATGGCTTTGGAAGTCTTGGACGAAGCATGTGCCTATTCTCGTATCTCACACAGGAAAAACGGCGTGAGAAAGCCGGGAGGAAGCAATTGAAAAGTGCACTTCATAGTGGCTGGCCCAGCTCGTACATAGCATTGTACAGATTGTACACCACAATCCAACGTCGAAGCTTGTATGTTAACACCTCCATCTGACGATAGCAAGCGGTAATAAAACAGCCCAGCATACATAATAATAAGCAGCAGTGCGGGTGCGTGCATGCACCAGCAGGAAGGAACATGAACAGCAGTACACTAACAGCGGACTGCAAATATTCAGTGTACAGCAGTATATCGCTGTGTTGTGATCGATGGTAAGGTATTCGTGGTTGTTGATTTATTTGTAATATAACCGTTCTCTCCTCTCAGCTCCAGCAAAACCAAGGTAATTCGTACTCACATTCAGTGAAATCTAGAATTACACTGTTTGCCTTGGGGTCACGGGTAATTTTGGTGCGAAAAAAATGAGTTATTGCCTCTTTTCGAGTGCAGGGACGCTGCCCTACGAAAATAAGACACGTAAGGGACGAAACAGCGTCTAAGACAAGCCCCTGCTGAAAAAGGGCTCTAAGACATTCTTTAAGACATATCTTAGCCGCCCCGGACCCCGTTTTTAAGGATTTCGTATCTAACGGCGTTATTTTGGTGCTCAAAAACTGCCTTATTGCCCCTTTTGGAGCGCAGGGACGTTGCCCTACGAAAATAAGACACGTAAGGGACGAAACAGCGTCTAAGACAAGCCCCTGCTGAAAAAGGGCTCTAAGACATTCTTTAAGACATATCTTAGCCGCCCCGGACCCCGTTTTAAAGGATTTCGTATCTAACGGCGTTATTTTGGTGCTCAAAACCTGCCTTATTGCCCATTTTGGAGCGCAGGGACGTTGCCTTACGAAAATAAGACACTTAAGGGACGAAACAGCGTCTAAGACAAGCCCCTGCTGAGAAGGGGCTCCAAGACATTCTTTAAGACATGTCTTAGCCGCTAGAGATTAGCCTGACCCCTATACTGCAGAAGATCTATCCTACTCGTAAGTCGTTGTCAATAGGAGTCTTATGATCCATGCAGTATACTTTAGCCTATAACGTTTCGGGTTATAACGTTCGAAAAACGACGAATGGGGCGATACTGCTACTACTACTACAGTACAGTATGATAGTATAGTCGTTGTCACCAGGGCCGAGCGAACAAATACGGTTTTCGATTTTTTTTTGTTCGCCAACACTTGGCCAAGATTAAAATCAAGTAAGTTACAGCTTGCCGAGGGCCAAGATCAGCTACTTTTAACAAAACCATGAATATACGTATCATCGGGCTTGCGTTTGCTACAAAAACGGTATCAGGTTCCGTCCGTAGAATGACGAGAGGATTCGTTTCCTGCACCTTTTGTTTTAGGTTGGGCTGGGTGACTTTCACGAACGATTGATCTGCGTGTGACGTCCCGGACACGGTTTTTGTCACTTTTCTTCGTCGAAAGAACTTTTTTTTTCAAACGGGAAAAAGTTCAAGGTTATGTTCTGTAGGGTTTGTGTATTTAGGGTACGGGTATGGGAGTGTTAGATAACTTACAGAAGTTCCGGGTACGGGTATGAAAGTGTTACATAACTCACAGAAGTTCCGTGCGAGTATAAAATAGTTGTACCCATACCCCGGGGGCGTACAGAACATACAGAAGTTCCGGGTGCGGGTATAGATGTCGTACAGAACTTCCAGAAGTTCCGGGTACGGGTATGAGCAGTCTTACAGAACTCACGGAAGTTCCAGGTATTGTGGCACGGGCGTACAGAACTCACAGAAGTTCCGTATGATATTGATATAGGTCAGCGTAAGTTTTTCGTTTTTGTCCATTAATTCTCCTCGTGATGCTACTACTGTAACTGGGTGTAATTATCTATGTAACACGCATTTTTCACAGTACAAAACGTACGTGTTGGGGCAAAGCCATTCTACAGTAAAAACCCTACGTTTTGGGACAAAGTCAGATGTCAATGTCGGGGTTTTTTCCCCATGTATGTTCAGTTTTCGCAGCCTCCCCGTTTGGGAGCAGAAACTTCAATGAAAACTCTTAACGACCCACACGCGTTCACGGTTCACGGGGGGGCATTCCACGGGGTACGAAGGGCGAGGGGCGTTGAAGTCGATCCTCTCGCCACAGCAACACTGTGAAATGTAGAGTGCACCTACCCTCGTTCGAGGATGGACCGCAAAGCAACACGGACAGCGACTCTTGGGAGCAGCAATCAATGCAGAGGGCTGACATAATGTGATTCCTACTGCTGCAATTGCTAAAATACAAATTACCCCTTTGTCTTCTGATATAAATCAAGAAACAAGAAGGAGGAAAACCTTTTATAAGTACATCGTTACCCTACCAGCATGCTGAATCGCAACGCGGAAGCTCTGGGGCTGACGTACACCGTTCCCATACCAAACACATGCTAATCCAGTAGGAACAATATCCCGCTCTCTTGCCAAACAAGAGAATTTTACAGTGGCAACACTCCTTGAATGCACTTTTTCATTTATGCCTTACAGCATTGTAATGCCTGCTAACGCAGTTGAGGTTTATTGTTATTTCGTTCTGTCACGTGTTATCAACAGAGGCGTGTCTTCTGCGGCAAGGACCCGTGCTACGAGATCGGTAGCCCTTTGCGACCAAACATACTCATGACCGACGGGGCTCCTGAACTCATGAGTTGCCCAACAATTTTTGAACGCCATTCACGTTTTTCTCTATTGTTCTATACTTACTGTAGGACATACATGAGATTGGTCACCGTGATGACTGTTTTATCCGATTGAGGGTGAGAAAGAGAGCCTTCAACTGAGCAGCCTCGACAAATGTAGGCTCTACCTCTACCATAACAGGCGCCCAAGTATCACGTTCGGTTGCATCAAATGTCCATGGTTGTCTGCGCGTCTGAGTGGCATTTTACGCGCGCCGGCCTCTTGTTCAATACCACAGCTACCCGGGGTGATAGCCCCTTGTTCAATACCAGGTTCGCATTACATAATTGTTAACGTCGACCACCGCCATGCCGTGTGCTTTGGAACGCGCCAACCTTGTATGCACCCCTCGGATTTAAACTCCAGTTCTGCCGACAAAGCAACTGGGCAATGCCATGGTTGGGGCGGCTCCATGTTTTCCTAGTTCCTCACACAAGGACCTCTGCATCGCGCCCGAAACATTTTCATTGAAGAAATCTCCTCGCTCAACTCGACCGGCCATTCCATGCGATTGTCCTGACAAACATTGGTTCTTAAAATGGTCACATCAACGGGTAGTTGTTCGCTTAAGAAGCTCAACCGGTCCCAGTGACAAAATACGGCCTCAGAAGGCAAACACTAACTGCAACCCCTACCTACCATGGCATGAGGCGACAGCGTGCCCGTGGAACGCCTCCCGGACACGTGCCATGCTTAGTAAAACATTTACGCTCACTAACAAAAACAATACAGATGAACCGAGGCACCCTGTAATTACCTGCAGCACAGCATGCAATACGGACTGATCGATATGGCGTAAGGCGTAGGAACGTTTAACCTGGGATGCAGAAACGGAGGCATGCCATGCAAGAGCCTACCAGCATGTACGTCTAAAAACACGTCTACGTACCATGTGTAAAATAAATTGTCTACGATGGGTTTTAAATAAATGCAGATTGCTCATGTGGGGGCGGGGGGGGAAACTTTGTAGATAGTCAGACGTGTATTACGTTTCAGGCGAATGCCTGTGTTCCTATGGACCGTCAGCCGCGCACACCACTCAGGACCCCCCTTGGCCGCCCTCGTTCCACAACTCTTACACTTGAATATGAAAGGCAACTCGTTGCCTGAATACAAAAATAAAATACACTGCATGAAATCAGCGTGACGTGATGTTCGATCCATGGTGTCGGCCTGCTATTTGATTACCTCTAAGTTTGCCATTTTGTTCAACGTAACCCATGTATCGTCTTTGCGCTAGGTTCTCCAAACCCCTATAAATATATGATTAATTTTTAGGTTGGGTTGGCGTCGGTTGGCGACGATGCTGTAAAACACGCCTCTCACTGCGGTGAGCTACCTACATCCAGGGTACCGTTTGTTTGTCTTTTTGCTGCGGTCACCAAGGCTGGCGGTCTTGTCAGAGGGTTGAGAACCTCAACTCCGCACAAGGTGAATGATCATATCGCGTAGTGTGTATATCGTAAGGCACCCACGAGGCAGATACATAGTAATATCCATTGCTGTCTCTGGAAGTGGTCACACCATAAATTGTATCAGTTCATTGGAGGCTGTCGTCCATATGCAAGTCCACCTCACCGGCGGTTCTTAGCAGGGTGCGGCTCACCCTCCATGCGGCCAATACCTCACGGCGCTTCGAGCTTGGTGCAAACAACGTCCGTCTGGTTGGTGAACACGCAACGTGCTCCGTTCCGGCATTGTAGGGATGCGAGAGTCTATGGTCATACGACTACGGTCGTGCACGACATGAGTACGCCCCTGTCGTTGTCGTGACTCGTATATTGGATCAGATAGCAGGCCCACCTCTAGTCGCCCCGCTTCTCTGAATATCTTCGTCTTAATCGCGATAGACGTTCATCAATTTCCCACCTGGTTGACTAGCGTCAAACGTTTAGATGCACACGCTGCTGTAGGCACCTTCAATGTATCATGTTTGCACAAGTATGTCACCAGTTCAATCGGCCAACGCTCACGAGAACCGCACGATTGATCCAAAACACGGAGGATGCGTTGAATACTTTGATAGCTTCACCGCCGTCGCCGTTCCACGCGCGCTGTGTTAGGTGTCCACCACCCAAGATACCTTGAAAGTGATAGCTGCCTAGCTGGCGCCTCCAAAACCAACAAGAGGGTGACGGCGGCGGGCACGACCTCACAAGCCTTGGGTCCCGTCTACTCTCGTCGATGTTGGTCAGCTAGGCGTCGTGTAACGTGCTGCGTTGTTCCGATTTCGGTATTATTTGAAGAGTCATACTTGTGTTCCCGGTAGCACCCAAACTTGTTTGTTCCCACCAATTTGAACTGAATGCAATCGCCTTAAATGTGTGAATCTTTGTTTTCGTTTAGATGTCCTTCGTTAAAACGGGCCCTCAGGCATAATAGTTATTGGTTTGCACTTCGGTTGAGGGGAGTGTTACGTGTAGGCTGGGTAATATATGCGTAGATAGTCACAATTTAGTGAAAACAGTTACTGCCAGCAATATATAGCAGCAGTGAGCAGCAGAGCTGCTGTGTTAGGGATATAGCACATATATAGCCTATCTCAGTACAAACACTCGCAGGATAAAACGCGGTGCAATATGAAAACATGATATGGCGGGTTTAAGTCCAAACGAAGCCTCTGGAATAACACAGAAATAATGCGAGTAGTTTATTCGTGAAATACAGCCCAGTGAGTCTAGTGCGGTCAGGACAACAGTTTAGAAAAACTGGACGCTGTCGCTTCTCACTGGTGTGCACAGCACCCACATGGACACCAGCAAGTACTTTGTTCCAAGCCAGGTTTTGCCCCATGGTGTAATACACATTGCTCTTCTTCTACCAAGTGCCTCGGCACCAGCCTGAGTGCCGATCAGCTCCAGCGCTAGCCTCTGCTACCACGCCGTAATGGGGGAACACACATCGATCCCGGATACCAACACGTGGACCCTTCAAACAATATCACTGTTACTCCTGCTTGATGCGTAGTTCGTCTGCATGACAGGCCACCAACTCCGGCAAAGAGAGTGCTCGAGTAGCGTCCAACTGAGCCTGCGCCCCCAATCGACCCCGGAGTTCTGGGTCGTTAGCCAACACCTCGAGAGCATCGGCCAGTGCCCTCGGCGTTGGATCCGCCACCACCATCCCGTTTTCCATGTGACGAACCAGCTCTCCCGTGCCTCCGAACCCGAACGTCACCAACGGCACTCCCAGCAGCATGGCCTCCGGGCCCACCATGCCGAATGTCTCGGTGCTGATTGAGGGTATGACGAGAGCAGTCGCCCGCTGCACCTCACACGGAACGTCGTCGACCGGGAGGAACCCCTTGAAGCTAATGCTTGCATTGAGATCCCGCGCGAGGGTTTCCATGTGGTCTCGAAGGGGGCCTCTTCCCACCACGACCCCTAAAGTACCCAGCTCTTGCTCCTTTCCCTCCGCTCGCCTTCTCCTCTGCAGAATGGACATCGCACGGACGAACATTCCCGGCGTTTTGTAGCCCTCCATCTTGCCCACCATTATAAATGTCGTAGGTTGGAGGTCGTCGCTACCGTTTCTTCTCTCTATTTCCACTCGAGAAGCGCTCAGTGCATCGGTACTGCCGCGTGGAGGCTCCATGCCTTCGTTCGACGCTCGGCCAGTACTACCGCAGGATTCGGCCGCTTTCAGAACTCTTGCGGCGTCCATGACCGGGTGACAAACTTTGACCTGCAGCCCTCCAGGATTTCGGATGACCGCCGGGTTGTGCGCGATATGATGCGACGGTCCGATGAGCGAGGTGGCTCCCGAGTATAGCGGCGTCTTGTACCCGCCTGCGATGGCTCCCAGGTTCACCATGCGGGTTTTCAAGCCTGCTATTCGTGCTAGATGTAGGAGGTATGCGTCAGCGTCCTTTCCCCCGTTCGACATCACCAGTGCGTCGAAGCCCCTGAGATGGCGGTAGAGCCCACCCAGCGCTTGCCCCAGGTCGGGGTAGTCCGAGACGACGCCTTCCCAAGTCGTCGCTTTTGAGAAGACAGAGTGGAGGAATGAAGTAACTGGGATATCTGCCTCCCCTCTCTGCAAATAGATAGACGCAAGTTTAGAAGCGACGCAGAAGGGGCAGGAAAGTTGCTATTATAGATAAGTAATCCATCGCCGATTTTCATCAAAGCACCACGGATATATGGAGGCTTCGATACTTTGAACGTCGCTAGAGACTAGGAACCATCATAATATTCAACCCAGCGAACGTATCGAGCGTCAGGCATCTCTGAACCCAACGTACTTCAGAGGGTCAGAGCTATGCTATGATGGGCGGGGTGCCGAGTTTTTCTCATGATATTCTCACGTGAAGAGCTCGATACCCCACCCAAACTGCGAGTGTGATATGAATTGTACAACGCTCCAGACGAAGAACTCTTAAACAGTAGTGTAGGCGCATCCAATAAATACTGAGGCTATGCTGTGCCAGGTACATCACAGATCAAACATGTCAGTGTGGCATTCCAAAATATATCGGGCAGTTCCCAGTTGAGAGAGGAGTTCCGACAAACAGAAGACAGCTAGGCCTTCGAAAGGACCCTAGTCCTTCATGCGTTGCTTGGACTGGCGCTACGGTAGGGCCTCGTTTTTTGCACGTCCTTTACGTTTTGCCGGCGCACTCGGCCGAGTGACCACCCTAATGAGTTTCAGTATTACGTTACGTCCATGCATGCCATCTTCGGAATGTGCACTGCCGTGGGCCTATGTTGTTCGCGGTGCGCCAACACAATAGTATCAAGTCCTCGTTTGAGCGAGGCATACAATCACACGTACCCTAAAGGCCTAAACGTGGTACGTAGTGAAGATAAGGGGCAACCGCCCGCCCGTAGCACCACCAGCCGTTGGCTCGCCAGTCTCTTAAGTTTCCGTGGTTTCCTTCCTTCACTCACCTCCGCC
The DNA here is from genome assembly GCA_008828725.1 of Saccharina japonica. NCBI lineage: Eukaryota > Phaeophyceae > Laminariales > Laminariaceae > Saccharina > Saccharina japonica. The sequence goes on from MEHQ01001352.1 coordinate 418,647, forward strand.
GAAACCTCGATGCAAATGCGTTTCACTGGGCCAACCTCGTTCGTAAACATCTCTAGCATTGGTAGATCGGCGGCTGCACACATCGCGATAGGAGGGCGGGCGCATTGGCAGTGAGTTGCCGTGAAGAGCAGGGTTAAAACAGGTACGAGTGAAACCAGCTGTTTTTATGGACAGCGGGTTTTCGTTCGATGCATCTTCGGACGTCACTGGGGAGGAGGGCTTGGCCCTTGCGGCTGCAGGGTAGTAGGGTCAGGAGAAGGAAAACAGGGAGATGACCTCGCATCTTCATGGCCGGTTGCTGTTGGAACCACCGTTTCACGCTGTGGGTTTTCGTGGTCTGGGTTTTCTCTAATTTGTATCAAGGGTTTGGTTGTTGGCACTTAACGCTACGAGCACGTTGTCGGAAAGCGAAGGAAAAGACAAAAACCCAACGAACGGTCAGACGCAACATATAACACCCCGATGTTGAGGCTGTCCGCCCTGATAGGCGGTCGCTACGATATGGATAGCGATTTGAGGCCACACCCTTCACGCCTTGTACAGATCTCGATCCAGATCGTTTACTTCTTGGGCTGCCGTTGTGAGAGGCTGTGCAGGATCAGCGTAGTACAGGTCCAACCCAAGAAACGTGTGCTATGTATAGATCATGCAAAACATTCCGGATCCCACCCGGCAACATGAACTACAGTAGATCCTACAAGATCTGGGACAGGTATGCCTTGAAATACCTAGGTCACCAACTGGGCTTCGATTATCTGTCCGAGGCATGTTGCTGGTCGACGGGATTTATCAACTGATGGCCTGCACAATAAGTCGTGCTTTTTCGCTTGCTTTTACAGTAAAGTCATTTATTAGATACCTAAGCGGTGGAGTTGTTCGTCGGGTTGGCCTTGTGATTTGTCTGATCGAAACCATACTTGTTTAGGGTGAGGTAGCTATCTACTCGAGAGAGGAGGCTCCGAAGAAATCGCCGCACCCCTACTCTGTAGCATTGGTCAATCCAGTAGGCGCCACCACTTACAATGCTCGTATTTGGAGCCACCTCCAAACTAATGTGTAGTACCGGTATTTGGAGCAGGGTGTATCCTACACACCAGTTTCGTCTGAGACATGTGTTACAGTTTGGGTTACGCTGTTGGGCCCAAATACCTTTCACTTGCGGAACGGTAAGTAACAGATGCGGGGCAAGTACAGATGCGGGGTTATACTATAGATGCGAGAAAACTCAAAATGCGGGCTATTAATAGTTGTCACACAAAGGGGCCGTGCGCTACGGCAGCTGTTGCGCACGTGAATAAACATATATCGGGTTGACGGGATACTTTGGTATGCAGGAAAGCGATATCTGCGGGGTGATTAGAGTTGCTGGGCAAGTGGAATGTGCGGGATAAAAATATAGGTACGGGAAAAAATAAGGCTGCGGGCTAATGAGTCATCCGATGGTAGGGGCGCAGAAGAATATTTTGAGCTCCTCACATGAGGAGCTCAATATCTCACCCGGAACATGACTGACTTCGGAAACATTCGTTAGCGCAATCCAACCAAGCCTTCCAATGCGGTACGTAGTCCAAAAACAAATATGCAAGAAAACAAATAGAATAGTATCCGGTGGTTACTCACGTGAGAAGCACAAACCGGTACTAAAATGTTGATCCTAAAAGTGGTACCCCTACCGTGGGATTACTCTAACCATCATACGAGGGGCCGTCCTACGGTAGGGAGGGTCCACCACCGATTTTTCACATTGTGTATTTACTTCCATACGTAGAGGTAAACATTATTTTTGCTTCTATGGAAGTGAAGAGCATTTATTTCCATGGAATTCGCTTTCCTTGCTGCCATATTTTCCTTCAATGAAAATAAACACACGTCCATGGAAGTTGAACATACTTCCATGGAAGTAAAAACACGTCCATGGCAACTTCCATGAAAAAAGCAAACTAAAAAAACAATTAATGTGGGAGGTCGGGTAGGGGTTACTGTTTTGAGCAAACATATCTCTCACTGACGGGATATGTGTGCAGGCGGGATGCCGACATGTATGCGGGATTGTTTTTAACATCCTGGCCGAGACGAAGTGCGGGACAATATTACAGATGCTTTAAAAGAAATTGGGCTGCGGCCTAAATATCATACAAGGGGTCGTTACACGGTAGGGGTTGCATTTTTGAGCCCAAACATCTCCCACTGACGGAATTGGTCCACCATTGCAACTGAGGAGCGAATCTGGAAAAAAAAAATTATCTTGAATCCGATGGGGACTCCACAATATATTTGTCGCTAGATGCCCAAAGCCCACGGGATTGTACATGGAGGTTAACTTACATAGAGTTGGGTGGGGTGTAGAGCTTCTCATGCGAGGGGGCTTTCAAAAATGTATTACAGTAGTAACCACGAAGAACTGATGCAAACTGTCGAGCCAAAATGTCCGAACTTCGAAACGTGTTTGCACTGTCACGTACTCCTGCGCGCTCCTTTACAGCGTGCGTATCGCCGGTCGGTGTGGCTCGGAAAATACATCCGAAACTCGAACAGAAACGCAGTTTTGAAAAGCTCGTCAGAGAGATGCCCTTTCTCCAAACGTTGTCATGAAAACCATATCATGGAAACCATAGCGAGCGGTAGTGATATATTATCTATTTGGGCAGTTCGCTGGCAGCCGGGCGATACAACAAAAACTCACATGCACAAGACAGATCTAGCGTGGATGCCTGGAATGTGTCCGGTAGGTGCTTCATGAGGTGAAGAATGCTGAGCTTCATGCCATCCACCCCACCTAGATCTGTGAAAAACAGAACACGAGTATCCTCGGCTCCATCTTTCTCCGCCTCGATCTCGCTGCCCATGACGCTGGGTCTCAGTATCGTCTCGCTTGTAGATCGACGCTGAACTATCGATGTTTCTGCCGAGAAGATTTCAAGCGTCAGCGCAGCGCTCGCAATGCAGCCTTGTCGCGTTGTGTCCAGTCTGCTCTTCCTGGGGCCTCCCCTGTCTTGCTCAAATAAACACAGCTCAAATACGCTGGTCCCCTCGTACGAAGTATAGTGTAGGAAGACTCCCTGGATGGCCATTGTCTCAAAGGAGGTTGTCAGCAGCTCCCTTCCGCTCAACGTTATCTTCACGCATAGCGAGGTTCCACACGGAGTTTCGTCTGTGAGTTGCACCGCATGTGACACCTCGGACTGACGTATGCCTGCCTGCCTCAGCTCCTTACTCCGCGATACTTGCAGGTGGACGTTATTGCAGGAGCCGCTGATGATAGAACCATCTTGAGGAGAGACGAACCTAACGCCGTCGCTAGGTGGCGCGAACGACGGAGCATCGCTGCTGTCCAACTTCGCTCGTGGCGAGGAGTCGATGCCCTCGCGCGAACCAACCATGTCGAACACCAAAAGGGTGGTCTGCCCTGCCGATGTGCACACGACATTCACTCCGTCCTCTTCTGATCCGGCAACCCCTCCTGCCTCCGCGTGTGAAGTCCAGTGTTCGCGGCGGGGGGGGGCATAAGCCGTACCAGGTCCATCCGTAGCGATAGGGTTTCCAAATGTTACCCAGGCATGCCCGGCTTTATCGTGGAGCATCTCGCAGCGCTCATCGTTCACGTGAGACCATGACAGGAGTCCTGCCTTGTGGTTTGCTGTTCGGGGGCGGTAAGGCCCCTCGCACGCAGCTAAAGTGCCCGGCAGCATCGATATCGCCACAGCCGTGCAAGCTGCGCAAATCGTGTGAAATGGGCAGCACGAGGAGAGGGTCATCAGTGTGGGCTGCGGTTTGGAGATTACATACTTATATGAATATCGTACGTCGCAACTTCCGTTTCAAGTTTTCTTTCCTTCGGCGCAGAATTATGTTTATACTGGTGCATCCAGTATTCATTAGAGGTGTTGGCGCCAGTCTGCCGAACGACACGACGCCAGGTGTTTGTTACGTAGCGGTGAGGAGCACCAACAACTGCCAAACTACTGTAATACCTGGCAGCTACAGTACCGTGATTACGGGCAGCACTACCCGCGCATTGACCTTGTTTAAAACAACAAAGGTAGGACGAAGGCGTTTCGACGTTCTCGCTTGGTGGTGGGCCCCATCAGTCGTTTTGAGCATGGTGTTACAATCCGCTTGTTTGGAACTCCAAGGGGGGGGATTCTCGAAACAAATTTGACGATAACAGCCGTACATAACAAACATAAAACAAAATAGTTCGAGCTGCTGAGACGCACCGTTGGGGGGTGTACCCACGCTGTACATACAATGCATAAACTAGATCCCCGACAAGCATACAACATGATACTGCTGCTGCACTATCCTACACCCAGTGGTTGATAAGACTACGCGTGCTATAACCAGCACTGCAGCAGTATAGGCCCAATAATAAGAAATACCTGGTAACCTAATAAAACATGAGGCTCGATTGTTTGAAGACGCTCAGAAATCCGGATTGAGAAACTCGGATTGAGAAATCGTGCTCAGCGGCGGGCAGTTCACCCAATTCACCAAATCCAACAGAATATAGTTTAGTCAAGTTTTGTCCGTGATGTTGTCACAAGAAAGGTCCAAGGCTCGCTCAAATTTGGTGCTAATTGTTGGCGGGCAGTATCACTTTTGTTTTGTTTTCGTGGAAGTAGACGGAAGTTTCCATGGCAGCTTCCGCCGCTTCCAGGAAGCGTTGGAAGTTTCCATGGAAGCACGAAAGCTTCCGTGGATACTTCCACCGTGGAAAATTCCGTGGAAGTTTACAGTGTGAGTTTCCGCGGACGTATGGGTGGAAGCTTCCACCAAAGTTTCCGTGGACTGTATTCGCTTCCACGAACGTCCACACGTTTGAAGGACGCCCACCAACTTCCAGCGGTGCAAGTGGAAGTTCATGGAATAATTCATGAAAGCAGCGGTAGTAGCTTTCCATGGAAGTGGTGTTTACATGCGAGTGACGGAAGCTTCCATCGAAAATTCTACGGAAGCGTTGGAATATTCCATGGAAGTTTCCGCCAACTTCCCCGTACGTTTTCATGGAAGCTTCCATGAAACCTTTTATGGAAGCTTCCGTGGAGGCCACTTCCACGAAAGCTTCCATGGGAGTTTCCATGGAATTTTTCATGGAAGCTTTCGGGAAAGCTACTTCCATGGAAGCTTCCAAAACTTCCACGGAAGCTTCCACGGAAGCTCCCAACACTTCCATGGAAGATTTCACGGAATCTTCCGTCACTCCCATGAAAGGTTACACCACCACTTCCATGGAGAGCTACCACTTCCGTGGAAGCTTCCACCGCTTCCGTGTTCCATGGAGAGCTACCGCTTCCGTGGAAGCTTCCACCGCTTCCGTGGAAGCTTCCGCCGCTTCCGTGGAAGCTTCCATGGAAGTGATGTAGGCTTCCATGGAAGTGATTGAAGCTTCCGTGGAAGCGACGAAAACTTGTGCGATTTGACCCCGTGGTGGAAAGAGCGAGGCTGGGAGTTGACCTTGTGCTTGGCACCTGGACAGGTCTAGGTTGGCTCTATTCGGCTTCGCTTCACTCCTCGGTTTTTAATAAGAAGGCTCTTATAAGAACACATCCTGGCGGGGCCTGTTTGTGTGGGATCAGGGGTGTGATGGGATCACACTTTCTTTGGTGGACGAGTGGCGGTAAGCTTCCACGAATACTTCCACGCAAGCTTCCGTGACTCAGTGGAAGATTCTATGGAAGTAGCTTTCGCGAACACACTTCCATGGAAATTTCCGCGGAAATCGCTTCCACGAAAGCTTCCGTGGAAGCTTCCAAGAAAGTGGCTTTCACAGAAGCTTCCATAGACGTTTGTATGGAAGCTTCCGCGAAAGCTACTTCCATGGAAGCTTCCACGAAAGTGGCTTCGACGGAAGCTTCCATAGAAGTGTTTATGGAAGCTTCCGTGAAAGCTACTTCCATGGAAGCTTCCACGGAAGCTTCCATGACGGCAGCGTCGACATCTTCCACGGAAGCACGTGCGGCCTGCGTGGAAGCTTCCACTGTCCCCGTGGAAGCTTCCGTGAAAGATTCCGCCGCTTCCATGGAAGCTTCTGCGGAAGTCCATGGAAACAACCAATAGTGGACTAGGGCGCACCAACCCCATGCAATCAATTATGCTTTCCTACGTATACTCAATTGGATAGGCACTACAGCAGTACTGTACCACCCTTTACCCAACTATTATACCCACAATGAATGTTCATTGTCATATTGTATAGTTTTGCCCGTTATACCCGGGTCCCAAAATCCGTCGTTCGTAGCTCAAGACCTGGTTGTTGTTGTTGTTGTTGTTGCTGTTGTTGTTGTTGTTGCTGTTGCTGTTGTTGTTGCTGTTATTGTTGTTGTTGTCGTCGTCTTCGCATTAAACCATTTGTTCAGTCTCACAGTCTGCGGCCACATCATTTGTATCCCTCTTAAGATACGCAATCAGGACAAGACACTGGGTGTATTGACGTCCTACTACTACTACTACTACTGTGATTAGATATGCATAACGGTTTGATGTGAAGACAGCAAGTATGAAGCACTATTACACATAAAATATCAGCAGTGCACGCTCTGTTGTAAGGGTTCCCTTGCGCTGGACTTTTGGCTCAATAGGTAACATCCTGACAGGTCTGTGTGATACGTCGATCCCGCGTACTTCGTACGAGTTTTATACGACATCATACTACAGCACATTGTATACAGCAGTACAGGCCACCTAATAAGAAAATGAGCAACAGTAGTAAAGACAGTCTGAAATTTACAGGAGGAACATAACTCGGCAGTCGTTCGTATACTGAACTACAGCAAGCGTATCATAGAACGCAAATATCAAAGAAGAAATTCAGCCTCGACCAGCGTTCTCGTTTCTCATTCTTGATACGTAGCTGTCTTGTACGTGCTGTACAGCAGCGTGCAACTTGGAGCTTACCTGGACACGCAATTGACACCACATTTCCGACTTCCTCGAAGACGGACGCGCTCTCGGAATACACCAGCCATCGAGAACTTTTTGACGGAGGCACGTCGTTAGAGGCGCCTCCCACAAAAGCGAGAAATGAAGGTACATTCAAGCCGCGCTGCTCAATTGCCCACACACGCTCTTCTTTTTGCCACGATAGCAGGAGTTGTCGCGTGCCTGCCCATGTGCCGATCCAAACCGGTGTCCCGTTGATCCCAGTCAGTTCGTTGACCAGTGCGTACTCCCCGCTCAGCGGGCCCAGCCCTCCAATACTGATTATTGCGCATGCTGAGCTGAACTGAGCGCTTGGGAACACCGTCGCAGCTGCTGGATCCATCTGGATTACAGCTCTCAATATAGATCCGTCCTGCTGTGAAGCCGCAGCGACCCAGACAAGCGTAGTCACGCAGCACACAACAAGCAGAGCGATGATGGGGTACCAGCGTTTTCTCCGGGCGAAATCGCGCATAGCCAACCGCCACATAATAGCGAGTAGATCTATCGATGACCGGGAGGTTGCAGTGCCATACGACGCCTTAAGGGGGGAACTGCTGTCACGAGGAGGTTGGAGGGTGAATCGCCAGGATCGCGGTGGGCGTCCGTTATTCCGGTAAATATTCTGTGGAGGATACTGGCACCTTGTCCCCGAGTAGCAAAAAACAATATAATGTGTGGAACACCCGCAATTGGTCGGCGTGCGTTATGTGCAGGTTGCACCTGCAAAAGTTTTTGTGCAGGCTGTGTGTGGCCAATTTCATCCTTGCCCGTCGATCCAGACCAAGCCAACCCCAGACACACCCCTAACCCTAACCCTAACCCGAACCCCAACCCCTTGGGGAGCACGAGGTCGGCAGGGACAGCCACGCGGCTCCGCCGCGTGTTTTGATGGCGTTTTTCCAAAAAAAAACATGCCGCCCAAACGGCCAGCCTCACACATTAAAACCAGCATCCTGCACAAAAACGTTTGCAGGTGCAACCTGCACACAGTACTGTACTCGTCCAATTGGTTGGGAGCTCCTCCTATTTGCAGCATGAAAACAAAAACACAGCACGAAACAATATACTAGTTTTTTGGGCACGGATGAACATTATAACGTTTTGGCGGCTAGACTACAGTAGTACCCTAACCCTATAACCCTAATCAAATGTTCATCCGTGCCCCAAAAACTAGTACCAGGTATATTTTTTCGAGCTGTGTTTTTTTTGCAGCCCCTGCATGCTGCAAATAGGCGATGTACAATTGATTGTACTGAAAACTGAAAGACTAGATATGGTCCAGTAATCCTGACAACGACTTAGGATAGATCTTCCAGCGGTGGATAATAATTTTCCCGGGATATTGAACTTGCTATTAGTACTGGGAGAAATTCCGTGGTCCGCAGTTCGGTATTATTAAAAAAAGAAACGAAAGCGGCACAGCCGCGTTTTTGACCCGTTTCTGGCCCGTTTTGGGCCTGGATCGGGAGCTCGCGTAAAACTTCCCGCGCGGGCACATTTCCTTAGGTGTGCCCGCATTGAAAATAGAGCCTTTCCAAGCACAACGACGAAGTGGCACACAAACCAGGCATGACTCTCGTTAGGGTTAGGGTTAGGGTTAGAGGTCCGGGTCGGGGTGCTGGCCGCCGTTAGTCGAAGCCAAGAATATGATCATCGTCCGGAATGAATACCCTAGGGTTTCGTCACAAACCGCTACCTCAGTAGAAACAGCATACTTTTATGCGGGCACGTCTGAGAAGTTCGCCTGAGCGGGCAGTTTTACGCCCCTGCCGGATCGGTGTCACAGGGTTAAGCGCCGGATCGGTGTCACAGGGTTAAGCGCCGGATCGGTGTCACAGGGTTAAGCGCCAGAATCATAATAATCACCAGCCTGACGCCTAGAAGATCTATCCTACTCGTAAGTCGTTGTCAATAGCAGTCATCATATGGTCCATGCAGTACAATTTAGCCTATAACGTTTCGGGTCATTCATAACGTTCGAAATACGACGAATTAATGTGGGGCGATACTGCTACTACTACAGTATAGTATTATAGTCGTTGTCACCAGGGCCGAGCGAACAAATACGGTTTTCGATATTTTTTGTTCGCCCGCATTAAGATCAAGTAAGTTGCTGCTTGCCAAGGGCCAAGATCAGCCACTTTTATAACAAAACCATGAATATCTCATCGGGGCTGCGTTTGATATAAAAACGGAATCAGGTTCCGTCCGTAGAATGACGAGAGGAATCGTTTCCTGACCTTTTTTTTAGGTTGGGCTGGGTGGCTTTCACGTTTCACGGATGATTGATCTGCTTGTGACGTCCCGGGCACGGTTTTTGTCAGTTTTCTTCGTCAAAAATTATTTTGTTTTCAAACGGCATGGTAGCACGGGGCGTACACGACATACAGAAGTTCCGGGTGCGGGTATAGATAGATGTCGTACAGAACTTCCAGAAGTTCCGGGTACAGGTATGAGAGTGTTACAGAACTCACAGAAGTGCCGTGTATTATTGTGGCACGGGCGTATAGAACTCACAGAAGTTCAGTATTATATTGATGTAGGTCACCATAAGTTTTCCTATTTTGTCCATTCATTATCCTCGTGATGCTACTACTGTAACTGGGTGTAGTTATCTATGTAACACACATTTTTTACAGAATAAAAAAAAACGTACGTTTTGGGACAAAGTCATTCTACAGTAAAAATCCTACGTTTTGGGACAAATTCAGATGTCAATGTCGTTTGTTTTTCCCCATGAATGTTCAGTTTTTGCAGCCCCCTCTTTTGGGAGCAGAACATTCAATGAAAACGCTTAACGACCCACACACGTTCATGGTTGGTGGGAAGGTATTCAACGGAGTACTAAGGGCGAGGAGCGTTGAAGTCGATCCTCTCGCCACAGCAACACTGTGGGATGTAGAGTGCACCTACCGTAGACACTCGTTCGAGGATGGACCGCAAAGCAACATGGACAGCGACCCTTCGGAGCCCCAATCAACGCAGAGTGCTGACATAATGTGATTCCTACTGCTTCAAATGCTAAAAACCGAATTGCCCCTTTGTCTTCTAGAGTAAATCAATAAACAAGAAGGAGGGAAACCCTTTCTAAGTATAGCGTTACCCTACCAGCATGCTGAATCGCAATGCGGAAACTCTGGGGGGACGTACACCGTTTCCATGTCAAACCCATGCTAATCCAGTAGGAAATAAAACTACATATCCCGCTCTCTTGCCAAACAAGAGAACTTTACAGTGGCAACACTCAGTGAATGTACTTTTTCATTTCCGCATTATTGTAATGCCTGCTAACGCAGTTGGGGTTAATTGTGATTTCGTTCTGTCACGTGTTATCAGCAGGGGCGCGTCTTCTGCGGCAAGGACCCGTGCTACGAGATCGGTAGCACTTTACGACCAAAAATATTAATGACCGACGTGGCTCCTGAACTCATCAGTTGCCCAACATATTTGGAACGTCATTCATTCACGTGTTTCTGTATTGTTCTATACTTAGGACATGAGATTGGTCACCGTGGTGACCGTTTTTTCCGTTTGAGGGTGAGAAAGAGAGCCTTTCAACTGAGCAGCTTCGGCAAACGTAGGCTCTACCTCTACCATAACAGGCGCCCAAGTATCAAGTTCGGTTGCACCTTAAATTTCCATGGTTGTCTGCGCGTCTGACCGGCATTTTGGGCGTGCCGGCCTCTTGTTTAATGCCACGGCTTCCCGGGGTGATATCCCCTTGTTCAATACCAGGTATTACATAATTGTCAACGTCGACCACTGCCATACCGTGTGCTTTGAGACGCGCAGAACCTGTATGCATCCCTCGGATTAAAAAACAGTTCTGCCGACAAAGCGAACGGGCAATGCCATGGTTTGAGGCGGTGCCTTATTTCCCGAGCTTCTCACACAAGGAGCTTAAGACGCAATGTCGTGCACGAAGCCCGACTCGCCTCGCGGAGAGGGTGATGGTGCCTCGGGTTTGTACGAAGAAGACGAAAAGAAAAAAATGTTGCATACATATATATATATTATCCAGTAGAAAGAAGATACACACGAAGAGAAGCGAATCCCATTGGGATTCATCCAGAACCAAGCATACCGTCGCAGGCATGTTTCCACCGGGGTAATATACTGAGAACATACCACGTCAACATCTCCATCCAATATAATGCTCCCATTTCCAATACGAAACTCTCCCATAATACTCGTACGTGAATCATGCATCCGTAATATACATGGACATACTGCTTATCAGGCAGACTGCAAGTTCTCGATCTCACATCCTATGCCTGCCGCGATAGCAGTGCCTAATATTTACCATTCCTCTCTGAAATATCAATCCCAAACCAAATACATCCACCCCTTTATCCACCAGTCAATATAATATTGTACTATACCATCCTTGAGAAAATCCCCAAAATACAAAATTCACTCTAAGAAAATGCATTCAAATTCAAATACCAACATCTAAACCATACTCACATCCTCGTTCAATCAGTCAACCAGACAATCTATGTATTTTCCGAACAACCGGAAAAGCCGCCCAGGCCAGCCTGCCAGACTAGACGGTTTCTTCATTGAAATCGACTCTGAAACTAAAAATAATAAATCTCAAACCCAATGCCATTTTCTAAACCTTGCTGGCACAAACTTCAACAATCTCCCCAAAGACACTCAACTGCCGCCACTAGGGACATTGGTCCGCGCGATTTACACGGTAATTAGCTCGGTGTAATTTGGTCGATACAAGTTACCGCAGTACTAAAACTACTACAGTACCACACGCCAGTTAATTCCAACTTATTATTCTTCCAATTGCCAATTTCTCCATCGGAGATGTGTAATAATATAATATACCGATGTCATTCAAAACCGAATGCCTAATATATACCTATAATAGATCTTGCATAAAGATGATCTTGCACCAATACTTCTACAATCTTCTCAGAAAATCCCCCCCAGCCTTGTAACATCAAAATAAAGCCATGAAGTGTCGACCTAAGTCGATCAAAACTGAAAAAAATGAATTAATTTCCCCCTGCTGTACGTAGGACCAACCATGAGCGTTCCCAGTTAGGCCTTCCTATGGTTATTCCGTGGTCTACAGAAAAAGAATAGAAATACTGTAGTACCTCCAACGTACACAAGAGATGGTATCCTCAATTCAATGTATCAATCATATTCTCGGGTATTGCATCATATTCACCTCATCCATACAATATCGCGATCCCTCTCAATCTTGAAAAACAAAACTCCATTAATCCCCCCAGCCCATTATAAAGCAATGACCACCAATCTGATTATGAGACAATGCGCATAATGAACATGTTACGTATCTGCTTATAGAGGTTATAACTCTTACCACGTGTGACAACAGAATATAGAAATACATATATTTTCCAACAGAAAGAAGATACACACGAAGAGAAGCGAATCCCATTGGGATTCATCCAGAACCAAACATACCGTCGCAGGCATGTTTCCACCGGGATAATATACTGAGAACATACCACGTCAACATCTTCATCCAGTAGAATGCTCCCATTTCCAATACGAATCTCTCCCATACTACTCGTACGTGAATCATGCATCCGTAATATACATGGACATACTGCTTATCAGGCAGACTGCAAGTATTCGATCTCACAGAGCTCTACACCTCACCCGAAACATTGTTTTCGAAGAAATTTCCTCGCGCAACTCGACCGCCCATTCCATGCGATTGTCCCGAAAAAAAATGGCTCTTGAAATGGCCACATCAACGGGTAGTTGTTCGCTTAAGAAGCTCAACCGGTCCGGAAATTATTGCCTCAGGAGGCAAACACTAAGTGCAACCCCTACGTACCACGGCATGAGTCGACAGCGTGCCCGTGGAACGCCTCCCGAACATGTCCCATGCTTAGTAAAACTTTACGCTCACTGGCAAAACAAATACGGAAGAACCGAGGCACCCTGTAATTACCTGCAGCACAGCATGCAATACGGGCTGATCGATATGGCGTAAGGCGTAGGATCGTTTCACCTGGGATGCAGAAACGGAGGCATGCCGTGCAAGAGCCTACCAGCATGTACGTCTAATAACACATCCACGTAACATGTATAAATAAATTGTCTCCGACGGGTATTAAATAGATGCAGAGTGCTCATGTGGGGGCGGGGTGAGAAACGTTTTAGATAGTCAGACGTGTATTACGTTTCCGGCGAATGCCTGTGTTTCCTATGGACCGTCAGCCGCGCGCATCACTCAGGACCCCCCTTGGCCGCCCTAGTCCCACAACTCTTATACTTGAATATGAAAGCCCAACTCGCTGCCTGAATACAAAAATAAAATACACTGTATGGAATCAGCGTGACGTGATGTTCGATCCATGGCGTCGGCCTGCTATTTGATTACCTCTAAGTTTGCCATTTTGTTCAACGTAACCCATGTATCGTCTTTGCGCTAGGTTCTCCAAACCTCTATTGATATATGATTGATGTTTAGGTTCGGTTGGCGTCGGTTGGTGACGACGCTGTAAAACACGCCTCTCACTGCGTGAGCTACTGGCATCCAGGGTGCCGTTTGTTTGTCTTTTTTTCGGCGGTCACCAAGGCTGGCGGTCTTGTCAGATCATTTGTGCGGGGTTGAGAACCTCCACTCCGCACAAGGGGAATGGTCGTAGCACGTAGTGTGTATATGGTGAGGCACCCGCGAGGCAGATACATAGTAATATCCATCGCTGTCTCTGGAAGTGGTCACACCATAAATTATACCAGTTCATTGGAGGCTGTCGTCCATATGCAAGTCCACCTCACCGGCGGTTCATAGCAGGGTGCAGCTCACCCTCCATGCGACTCGCCCGATACCTCACGGCGCTTCGAGCTTGGTGAAAACAGCGTCCGCCTGGTGGGTGAACACGCAACGTGCTCCGTTCCGGCATTGTAGGGGTGCGAGAGTCTATGGTCATACGACTACGGTCGTGCACGACATGAGTACGCCCCTGTCGTTGTCGTGACTCGTATATTGGATCAGATAGCAGGCCCACCTCTAGTCTCCCCGCTTCTCTGAATGCCTTCGTGTTTATCGCGATAGACGTTCATCAATTTCTCACCTGGTTGACTAGCGTCAAACGTTTACATGCACACGCTAGGCACCTCCAACGTATCATGTTTGCACAAGTATGTCACCAGTTCAATCGGCCAACGCTCACGAGAGCCGAGCGATTGATCCAAAACAAGGAAGATACGTTGAATACTTTGATAGCTTCACCGCCGTCGCCGTTCCACGCGCGCTGTGTTAGGTGTCCTTTCACCCACCCAAGAGACCTTGAAAGTGATAGCTGCCTAGCTGGCGCCCCCAAAACCAACAAGAGGGTGACGGCGGCAGGCACGACCTCACAAGCCTTGGGTCCCGTCTACTCTCGTCGATGTTGGTCAGCTAGGCGTCGTGTAACGTGCTGCGTTGTTCCGATTTCGGTAATATTTGAAGAGCCATACTTGTGTTCCCGGTAGCACCCAAACTTGTTTGTTCTCACCAATTCGAACCGAATGCAATCGCCTTAAATGTGTGAATTATGTTTTCGTTTAGATGTCCTTCGTTAAAACGGGCCCTGAGGCATAATAAATATTGGTTTGCACTTCGGTTGAGGGGAGTGTCACGTGTAGGCTGGGTAATATATGTCTACATAGTCAACATTTAGTGAAAGTAGTTACTGCCAGCAATATGTAGCAGCAGTGAGCAGCAGGGATGCTGTATTATGGATACAGTACATAGATAGACTATCTCGGTACAAACACTCGCAGGATAAAACGCGGTGCAATATTAAAACATGATATGGCGGGTTTAAGTCCAAACGAAGCCTCTGGACTAACACAGAAATGTTACGAGTAGTTTATTCGTGAAATACAGCCCAGTGAGTCTAATGCGGACAGGACAACAGTTTAGTAGAACTGGACGCTGTCGCTTCTCACTGGTGTGCACAGCACCCACATGGACACCAGCAAGTACTTTGTTCCAAGCCAGGTTTTGCCCCATGGTGTATTACACATTGCTCTTCTTCTACCAAGTGCTTCCGCACCAGCCTGAGTGCCGATCAGCTCCAGCGCTAGCCTCTGCTACCACGCCGTAATCGGGGAACACACATCGATCCCGGATACCAACATGTGGACCCTTCAAACAATATCACTGTTACTCCTGCTTGATGCGTAGTTCGTCTGCATGACAGGCCACCAACTCCGGCAAAGAGAGTGCTCGAGTAGCGTCCAACTGAGCCTGCGCCCCCAATCGACCCCGGAGTTCTGGGTCGTTAGCCAACACCTCGAGAGCATCGGCCAGTGCCCTCGGCGTTGGATCCGCCACCACCATCCCGTTTTCCATGTGGCGAACCAGCTCTCCCGTGCCTCCGAACCCGAACGTCACCAACGGCACCCCCAGCAGCATGGCCTCCGGGCCCACCATGCCGAATGTCTCGGGGCCGATTGAGGGTATGACGAGAGCAGTCGCCCGCTGCACCTCACACGGAACGTCGTCGACCGGAAGGAGCCCCTTGAAGCTAATGCTTGCGTTGAGATCCCGCGCGAGGGTTTCCATGTGGTCTCGAAGGGGGCCTCTTCCCACTACGACCCCTAAAGTACCCCTCTCTTGCTCCTTTCCCTCCGCTCGCCTTCTCCTCTGGAGAATGGACATCGCACGGACAAACATTCCAGGCGTTTTGTAGGGCGCCATCTTGCCCACCATTATAAATGTCGTAGGTTGGAGGTCGTCGCTATCTTTGCTGCCTTCCTCTTCCACTCGAGAAACTGTCAGTGCATCGGTACTGCCGCGTGGAGATTCCATGCTTTGGTTTGACCCTCGGCCAGTACTACCGCAGGATTCGGCCGCTTTCAGAACTCTTGCTGCGTCCATGACCGGGTGACAAACTTTGACCTGCAGCCCTCCAGCATTTCGGATGACCGCCGGGTTGTGCGCGATATGGTGCGACGGTCCGATGAGCGAGGTGGCTCCCGAGTATAGCGGCGTCATGTACCCGCCTGCGATGGCTCCCAGGTTCACCATGCGGATTTTCAAGCCTGCTATTCGTGCCAGATGCAGAAGGAATGCGTCAGCGCCCATTCCCCCGTTCGACATCACCAGTGCGTCGAAGCCCCTGAAATAGCGGTAGAGCCCACCCATCGCTTGCTCCATGTCGGGGTAGTCTGAGACGACGCCTTCCCAAGTCGTCGCTTTTGAGAAGACGGAGTGGAGGAATGTAGTAATTGTACCACTCCCCCGGGCAGCTGCCTCCCGTAACTGCAAGAAGATGGACGCAAGTTTAGAAGCGGCGCAGAAGGGGCTGGGACGTTGCTATTACAGACAGTTAAACCATCGATGAATTTCACGAAATCATCACGGATATTTGGAGGCGTTGATACGTTTCAAAGTCGCTAGAGACAAGGGGCCATCCTAATATCCAACCCAGCGAACTTATCGAGCGTCAGGCATCTCGGAACCCAACGTACTTCAGAGGGCCAGAGCTAGGCTATGATAGGCGGGGTGCCGAGTGTTTCTCATTATATTCTCACGTGAAGAGCTCGTTTCCCCACCCAAACCAGGAGTGCGATATGAATTGTACAACGCTCCAGAAGAAGACATCTTAAACGGTACTGTAGGCGCATTCAATAAATACTGAGGCTATGCTGTGCCAGGTATATCACAGATCAAACATGTCAGTGTGGCGTTCCAAAATATATCGGGCAGTTCCCAGTTGAGAGAGGAGTCCCGACAAGCAGAAAAGAGCTAGACCTTCGAAAGGACCCCAGTTCTTCGTGCGTTGCTTGGACTGGCGCTACGGTAGGGGGTTGTTGTTTGCACGTCCTTTACGTTTTGCCGGCGCACTCGGCCGAGTGACCACCCTAATGAGTTTCAATATTACGTTACGTCCATGCATGTAATCTTCGGAATGTGCACTGCCGTGGGCCTGTGTTGTTTGCGGTGCGCCAGCACAATAGTATCAAGTGCTCGTTTGAGCGAGGCATAGAATCACACGTACCCTAAAGGCCTAAACGTGGTACGTAGTGAAGATAAGGGGCAACCGCCCGCCGGTAGCACCACCAGCCGTTGGCTCGCCAGTCTCTCAAGTTTCCGTGGTTTCCTTCCTTCACTCACCTCCACCGAAACCTCGATGCAAATGCGTTTCACTGCGCCAACCTCGTTCGTAAACATCTCTAGCATTGGTAGATCGACGGCTGCACACATCGCGATAGGAGGGCGGGCGCATCGGCAGTGAGTTGCCGTGAAGAGCACGGTTTTAACAGGTACGAGTGAAACCAGCTGTTTTTATGGACAGCGGGTTGTCGTTCGATGCATCTCCGGACGTCGCTGGGGAGGAGGGCTTGGCCCTTGCGGCTGCAGGGTAATAGAGTCAGGAGAAGGAAAAACAGGGAGATAACCTCGCATGTTCGTGGTCGTTTGCTGTTGGAAACAACGTTTCACGCGGTGGGTTTTCGTGGTCTGGGTTTTCTGGATTTTTTATCGTGGCTCTGATTGTTGGCACTTAACGCTACGAGCACGTTGTCGGAAAGCGAAGGAAAAAACTAAACCC
Source organism: Saccharina japonica (assembly GCA_008828725.1). Classification (NCBI taxonomy): domain Eukaryota; class Phaeophyceae; order Laminariales; family Laminariaceae; genus Saccharina; species Saccharina japonica. Next base: position 436,112 of record MEHQ01001352.1, read on the forward strand.
AACGAACAGTTAGACTCAACACATGACACCCCGATGTCGAGGCTGTCCGCCCTAATAGGCGGTCGCTACGATAAGGATAGCGATTTGAGGCCACACCCTTCACGCCTTGTACAGATCTCGATCCAGATCGTTTACTTCTTGGGCTGCCGTTGTGAGAGGCTGTGCAGGATCTGCGTACAGTAGTACAGGTCCAACCCAAGAAACGTGTGCTATGTATAGATCATGCAAAAATTTACGGATCCCACCCGGTAACGTGAGCTAGATCCTACAAGATCTGGGACAGGTATGCCTTGAAATACCTAGGTCACCAACTGGGCTTCGATTATCTGTCCGAGGCATGTTGCTGGTCGACGGGATTTATCAACTGATGGCCTGCACAATAAGTCGTGCTTTTTCGCTTGCTTTTACAGTAAAGTCATTTATTAGATACCTAAGCGGTGGAGTTGTTCGTCGGGTTGGCCTTGTGATTTGTCTGATCGAAACCATACTTGCTTAGGGTGAGGTAGCTATCTACTCGAGAGAGGAGGCTCCGAAGAAATCGCCGCACCCCTACTCTGTAGCATTGGTCAATCCAGTAGGCGCCACCACTTACGATGCTCGCGTTTGGGACCACCTCCAAACTAATGTGTAGTACCGGTATATGGAGCAGGGTGTATCCTACACACCAGTTTCGTCTGGGTCATGTGTTACAGTATGTGTTATGCTGTTGAGCCCAAATTTCTTTCACTTCCGGAAAGGTACGATATGCTGGGCAAACACAGATGCGGGACTATACTACAGATGCGAGAAAACTCAAAATGCGGGCTAGTTGTCACACAAAGGGGCCGTGCGCTACGGCAGGTGTTGCGTATGTGAATAAACATATATCGAACTGACGGGATACTTTGTTATGCGGGAAAGCGATATCTGCGGGGTGATTAGAGATGCTGGGTAAGTGGGATGTGCGGGATAATAATATAGGCATGATAAAACATAAGGCTGCGGGCTAATGAGGCATCCCACGGTAGGAGCGCAGCAGAATATTTTGAGCGCCTCACATGATTGAGCTCCTCACATGAGGAGCTCAATATCTCACCCGAAACATGACTGACTTCGGAAGCATTCGTTCGCGCAATCCAACCAAGCCTTCCAATGCGGTATGCAGTCCAGAAACAAATATACAAGAAAAACGAATTTTCAAGAAAACAAATAGAATAGTATCCGGTGGTTACTCACGTGAGAAGCACAAGCCGGTAAGAAAATGTTGATCCTAAAAGTGGTACCCCTACCGTGGGATTAACCATCATACAAGGGACCGTCCTACGGTAGGGAGGGTCCACCACCGATTTTTCACATTGTGTATTTACTTCCATGGAAGTAAAGTTACTTCCATAGAAGTAAACGTTATTTTTGCTTCTATGGAAGTGAAGAGCATTTTTTTCCATGGAATTCGCTTTCCTTGTTTCCATATTTTCCTTCAATGAAAGTAAACACACGTCCATGGAAGTTGAACATACTTCCATGGAAGTAAAAACACGTCCATGGCAACTTCCATGAAAGCAAACTAAAAATAAAATTAATGTGGGAGGTCGGGTAGGGGTTACTGTTTTGAGCAAACACATCTCTCACTGGGATATGCGTGCAGGCGGGATGCCGACATGTATGCGGGATTGTTTTTAACATCCTGGCCGAGACGAAATGCGGGGCAATATTACAGATGCGATAAAAATAATAGGGCTACGGCACATATATCATACAAGGGGCGGCCGTTCTACGGAAGGGGTTGCAGTGTTTGAGCCCAAACATCTTTCACTGACGGAATTCGTCCACCATTGCAACTGAGCAGCTAATATGGAAGTTGTACATGGAGGTTAAGTTACATAGAGTTGTTCCCGAGGTCGGTTGTTGGGTGGGGTATAGAGCTTCTCATGCGAGGGGCCTTTCAAAAATGTATTACAGCAGTAACCATGAAGAACTGATGCAAACAGTCGAGCCAAAATGTCCGAACTTCGAAACGTGTTTGCACTGTCACGTACTCCTGCGCGCTCCTTTACAGCGTGCGTATCGCCGGTCGATGTGGCTCGGGAACTACATCCGAAAATCGAACAGAAACGCAGTTTTGAAAAGCTCGTCAGAGAGATACCCTTTCTCCAAACGTTGTCGTCGAAACCATATCATGGAAACCACAGCGAGCGGTAGTGATATATGATCTATTTAGGCAGTTCGCTGGCAGCCGGGCGATACATCAAAAACTCACATGCACAAGACAGATCTAGCGTGGATGCCTGGAATGTGTCCGGTAGGTGCTTCATGAGATGAAGAATGCTGAGCTTCATGCCATCCACCCCACCTAGATCTGTGAAAAACAGAACACGAGTATCCTCGGCTCCATCTTTCTCCGCCTCGATCTCGCTGCCCATGACGCTGGGTCTCAGTATCGTCTCGCTTGTAGATCGACGCTGAACTATCGATGTTTCTGCCGAGAAGATTTCAAGCGTCAGCGCAGCGCTCGCAATGCAGCCTTGTCGCGTTCTGTCCAGCCTGCTCTCCCCGGGGCCTCCCCTGTCTTGCTCAAATAAACACAGCTCAAATACGCTGGTCCCCTCGTACGAAGTATAGTGTAGGAAGACTCCCTGGATGGCCATTGTCTCAAAGGAGGTTGTCAGCAGCTCCCTTCCGCTCAACGTTATCTTGACGCATAGCGAGGTTCCACACGAAGTTTCGTCTGTGAGTTGCGCCGCACGTGACACCTCGGATTGATGACTGCCTGCCTGCCTCAGCTCTTTACCCCTTGCTACTTGCAGGTGGACGTTATTGCAGGAGCCGCTGATGATAGAACCATCCTGAGGAGAGACGAACCTAACGCCGTCGCTAGGTGGCGCGAACGACGGAGCATCACTGCTGTCAAAGTTCTCTCGTGGTGAAGAGTCGATGGGCTTTCGCGAGTCGATGCCCTCTCGTGGACCAACCATGTCAAACACCAAAAGGGTGGTCTGCCCTGCCGATGTGCACACGACGTTCGCCCCGTCCGCTGCCGATCCCGCAACCTCTCTTGCCTCCGCGTGTGAAGTCCAGTGTTCGCGGCGGGGGACCCAATTCCCCGTACCAGGTCCATCCGTGGCGATTGGGTTCCCAAATGATACCCACGCATGCCCGGCTTTATCGTGGAGCATCTCGCAGCGCTCATCGTTCACGTGAGACCACGACAGGAGTCCTGCCTTGTGGTTTGCTGTTCGGGGGCGGTAAGGCCCCTCGCACGCAGCTAGAGTGCCCGGCAGTATCGAGATCGCCACAGCCGTGCAAGCTGCGCAAATTGTGTGAGATGGGAAGCACGAGGAAAGGGTCATCAGTGTGTGCTACGGTTTGGAGAGTTAATACATACAAGTATATGAATATCGTACGTCACAACTTTCGTTTCAAGTTTTCTTTCCTTCGGCGCAGAATATGTTTATTCTGGCGCATGCAGTATTTATTAGAGACGCTGTCGCCAGTCTGCCGAACACCACGAGGCCAGGTGTTTGTTACGTAGCGGTGAGGAGCACCAACAACTGACAAACTACAGTATCACCTGGCAGCTACAGTACCGTGATTACGGGCAGCACTACCCGCGCAGTCACCTCGTTTGAAACAACAAAGAAAGGTAGGACGAAGGCGTTTCGACGTTCTCGCTTGGTGGTGGGCCCCATCAGTCGTTTTGAGCATGGTGTTACAATCCGCTTGTTTGGAACTCCAAGGGGGGGGATTCTCGAAACAAATTTGACGATAACAGCAGTACAGAACAGGCAAAGAACAAAATTGTCCGAGCTGCTGACACGCACAGTTGGGGGGTGTACCCACGCTGTACATACAATGAATAAGCGAGATCCCCGGTAAGCACACACCATGATACTGCTGCTGCACTATCCTACGCCCAGTGGTTGATAAGACTACGTGTAATATATAACCAGACTTACAGCAGTACAGGCCCAATAATAAGAAATACCTGGTAACCGAATAAGAACATGAGGCTCGACATTTGGAGGGCGCTCAGAAATTCGGATTGATAAATCGGGCTCAGCGGCGAACGGTTCACCAAATCCACCAAATCCAACAGAATAGTATTTAGTCACGGTTGTTCAGTGCGGATGTGACAATAAAAGTCCAAGGCTCGCTCAAAGTAGGTGTTCATTGTTGGCGGGCCCATATTGTCATGTTTTTGTGTCATTTGCCTTCTGGCAATGTGTGGGGCATTATTCAATAATAATGAAAAAGCTGACACAATTCGTCGAATACCACCAATCCCATTAAATCAATTATGCTTTCCTGTGTACACTCCATTGGATAGGCGCTACAGCAGTACTGTCCCACCCTTCGCCCAACTATTATACCTACAATGACATTTTCATTGTCATACTGTATAGCTTTGCCCGCTATACCCGGGTCCCAAAATCCGACGTTCGCAGTTCAAGACTTGGTTGTTGTTGTTGTTGTTGTTGTTGTTGTTGTTGTTGTTGTTGTTGTTGTTGTTGTTGTTGTTGTTGTTGTTGTTGTTGTTGTTGTTGTTGTTGTTGCTGTTGTTGTTGTTGTTGTCGTTGTCGTTGCTGTTGTTGTTGTTGTTGTTGTTGTTGTTGTTGTTGTTGTTGTTGTTGTTGCTGCTGCTGTTGTTGTTGTTGTCGCCGTCGTCGTCGTCGTCGTCGTCTTCGCATTAAACCGTTTGCCTGTCTCACAGTCTTATATTTGTTTCCCATTTTTTTTTCCATCCCATGTATTATCTTCGCACTTCTGTCTTTCTCCCTCAATAGTCGTAAGTCAGATGCAGGGTCACAAAGTAGGCTCCTCTCCCTCCTCCCCCACTACGGTTCTTGCCTTGATTTTTATCGCGCAGAGGGTTCAGCCTTCCCAACGCTCATCGATTTTAACCGAATTTTGCTAACTCACGCTCTCGCGCTTTCCGCTATAGTCAAGATATTGCGAGAAGAAGTCCCTACGAGCATGCACTCGGGGGGGCTCGAGCTCACGATTTCTACTCTAACAAGCTTCGTGGTTAACTGCTAGCCTACCGGGGCGACCGGCCACATAATATGTACGTCTCTCAGGAGACACAATCGGGACAAGACACTGGGTGTATTGGCGTACTACTGTACTACCGTGGTTAGATATACATAACGGTTTAACGTGAAGACAGCAACAGCACGGTATATGAAGCGCTATTACACATAAAATATCAGCAGTAGCAGTGCACGCTCGGTTATAGCTGGTAAGGATTGCCTTGCGCTGGACTTATGGCTCAGTATGTAACACCTTCACAGGTCTGCGTGATACGTCGATCGCGCGTACTTCGTACGGGTTTCATACGATCTCATTTTTTTTTTCCCCATCCCATTTGTTATCTTCGCCCTTCCTTTCTCTCTCCTTCCTGGTCGTAACTCAGATCCGAGGTCACAAAGTAGGCACTTCTCCCTCCTCCCCCACTACGGTTCTCGCCTTGCATTTTTATCGCGAGAAGGTTTCAGCACTTCTTCCCTCGTCGACTTGCGTCGGATTCCGCCTACCCACGCCACGAAGGCACTCTCAGCAATTGGTTTCTTTGTTTTTTTCAAATATAGTCAAAATCTCTCACCACGGTGGGATTTGAACTCGTACCAATGATAGTAGCCTTTGAAGCTGACCACTACTCTACCGGGGCGACCGGCTACAGCACATTATATACAGTACATACTGCAGCACGTTGTATACAGTACAGGCCACCTAATTAGAAAATGGGCAACAGTAAGAACAGGCTGAGATTTACAGGAACATACCTCGGCAGTCGTTCTTATACTGAACTACAGTAAGCGTATCATAGAACGCAAATCTCAAAAAAGAAATTCAGCCTGGACCAGCTTTCCCGTTTCTCATTCTTGATACGTAGGTGTCTTGTACGTGCTGTACAGCAGCATGCAACTTGGAGCTTACCTGGACACGCAATTGACACCACATTTCCGACTTCCTCGAAAACGGACGCGCTCTTGGAATATACCAGCCATCGAGAACTCTTTGACGGAGGCACGTTGTCAGAGGCGCCTCCCACAAAAGCGCGAATTGAAGGTACGGACAAGCCGCGCTGCTCAATTGCCCACACACGCTCTTCGTTTTGCCACGACAGCAGGAATTGTCGCGTGTCTGCCCATGTGCCGATCCAAACCGGTGTCCCGTTGATCCCAGTCAGTTCGTTGACCAGTGCGTACTCCCCGCTCAGCGGGCCCAGCCCTCCAATGCTGATTATTGCGCATGCTGAGCTCAACTGAGCGCTTGGGAACACCGTTGCAGCTGCTGGATCCATCTGGATTGCAGCTCTCAATATAGATCCGTCCTGCTGTGAAGCCGCAGCGGCCCGGACAAGCGTAGTCACGCAGCACACAACAAGCAGAGCGATGATGAGGTACCAGCGGTTTCTTCGGGCGTTTTCGCGCATAGCGAACCGCCACATCATAGTGAGTAGATCTATCGATTACCGGTAAGTTGCAGTGTCATACGACGGCTTAAGGGGGGAACTGCTGTCACGAGGAGGTTGGAGGGTGAATCGCCAGGATCGCGGTGGGCGTCCGTTATCCCGTTAAATATTCGGTGGAGGATACTGGTACCTTGTCCCCGAGTAGCGAAAAACAATAAAATGTGTGGAACACCCGCAATTGGTTGTACTGAGTACTGAGCAGACTGAGAGAACTGAAAGACTACAGTAGTAACTGAGATATAACCATATATTCGTATAGTCTTTCAGTTTTCCCACCGCGGCGGGTACAATCAATTGCGGGTGTTCCACACATTGTATTGTTTTTTGCTACTCGGGGACCAGGTGCCAGTATCCTCCGCATATGATTTACCGGAATAAGGGACGCCCACCGCGATCCTGGCGATTCACCCTCCAACTTCCTCGTGACAGCAGTTCCCCCCTTAAGCAGTAAGGCGTCGTATGGCACTGCAACCTACCGGTAATCCATAGATCTACTCACTATCATGTGGCCGTTCGCTATGCGCGAAAACGCCCGGAGAAAACGCTGGTACCCCATCATCGCTCTGCTTGTTGTGTGCTGCGTGACTACGCTCGTCCGGGCCGCTGCGGCTTCACAGCAGGACGGATCTATATTGAGAGCTGCAATCCAGATAGATCCAGCAGCTGCAAATGTGTTTCCAAGCGCTCAGTTCAGCTCAGCATGCGCAATAATCAGCATTGGAGGGCTGGGCCCGCTGAGTGGGGAGTACGCACTGGTCAACGAACTGACCGGGATCAACGGGACACCAGTTTGGATCGGCACATGGGCAGGCACGCGACAATTCCTGCTGTCGTGGCAAAAAGAAGAGCATGTGTGGGCAATTGAGCAGCGCGGCTTGAACGTACCTTCACTTCTCGCTTTTGTGGGAGGCGCCTCTGACAACGTGCCTCCGTCAAAGAGTTCTCGATGGCTGGTGTATTCCAAGAGTGAGTGCGTCTTCGAGGAAGTCGAGAATGTGGTGTCAATTGCGTGTCCAGGTAAGCTCCAAGTTGCATGCTGCTGTACGGCACGTACAAGACACCTAACGTATCAAGAATGAGAAACGGGAAAGCTGGTCCAGACTGAATTTCTTATTTGAGATTTGAGTTCTATGATACGCTTACTGTACAGGGGTCCGCATTTGAGTTTTCCCCGAAATTTAGAAGAAATTTCTAAATCCGTTTTTGTTTTTTCGTAGATTCAGAAAAAAACGAACAGCCCAGAATGAAGATAGGTTTCAAAACCAAAAGCTTTTTGCCCCACCGATTCATATGACGAAACAGAAGGCATGCTCGGTAACACAAGGAACTGGAGCTCCCTTCTACCCAATGCCGGCGTCATTTGAGCCCTTGTGGCCGGCACACTGCTCTCCGATCTGCCGGCAAGGCTTGTGTCTCCGAGCTGCTGCAAATCTGCAAATCGCTCTTCCCGAGTACGCCCTCTAACAAAATTAATGGGGCTCGAGCCAGCATCTTAGCCCAACGAAGCCATGGGTGGCAGGTACCCCACAACCCACAGGGTCATTGTAACGTCGACCGTTTCAAATTTCGTTGCTTGCATCGCTCGCGAGGTCAATCTGCTCGTACTCGTTCGTATCAGAAGTGAGTGGAGTCGCGGCGCGTAAGTTTTCGTTTACATCATCCTCGTAGATCAGAGGCTGAAACCTCGCTGATGGAGGCTTCTTTTTGGCTGCGACGACTTGAGGCCGTCTCCCGAGGTCAGAGGGGCCACTTGAGAGGCTGAAGCTGGTCGTGGGGTGCCTTGGCGAGGGAGAACGAGCTGCTGTTCGAAGTCGGTCCTTGATTTTCTCTGTTGAGATTTTCGGGGTACATCGCTCTCTTGGCGATCCTGGACAGAGGGCAGCCCTACCTCTGAAGGACGCGACCATTTGCGTCGCCGATTGCTCTCCTCGAACCCTCTAGTAGAGGACAACAGCCACGCCAAATGTCCCTTGCGCCACTCTTTCCTAGGTCGAGCACGAGTTGCACCTACAAGCAGCAGAATCTGTGGAAGTTTCCTCGATCGGCGAAATGATATGATTGTACATATTTTGGTTCGAGTACTCGTAATTTGCGCATTTCTCACAGCAGTACCTGCACCGAACGAGTACGAGGAAATTGAGCCCGCGAATGATACAAGCAACGAAATAGGAAACGGCCGACGTTACAATGACCCTGTGGGCTGTGGCGTGCATGTCAACCTTGTTTTCGTTGGGCGAAGACGCTGGCTCGAGCCCCATTAATTTTGTTACAGGGCGTACTCGGGACGAGCGATTTGCAGATTTGCAGCAGCTCGGAGGCACAAGCCTTGCCGGCAGATCCGAGAGCATTGTGCCGGCCACAAGAGCTCAAATGACACCGGCATCGGGTAGAAGGGAGCTCCAGTTCCTTGTGCTGCCAAGCATGCCTTCTGTTTCGTCATACGAATCGGTGGGGCAAAAAAACTTTGGTTTTGAAACGTATCTTCATTCTGGGCTGTTCGTTTTCATTTGTGATTCTACGATTTTTGTTTTTTTTATTTTTCATAAATTTTGGGAAAAGTCACATGCGGACCGCTGTAGTTCAGTATAAGAACGACTGCCGAGTTATGTTCCTGTAAATCTCAGCCTGTTTTTACTGTTGCCCATTTTCTTATTAGGTGGCCCGTACTGCTGTATACAATTGCTGTATGACGTCGTATAAAACCCATACGCGGTACGCGGGATCGACGTATCACACTGACCTGTGAAGGTGTTACCCTGAGCCATGAGTCCAGCGCAAGGTAATCCTTACAACAGAGCGTGCACTGCTGATATTTTATGTGTAATAGTGCTTCATATACCGTGCTGTTGATGTCTTCACATTTAACCGTTATGTACATCTAACTACAGTAGTAGTACGTCAATACACCCAGTATCTTGTCCTGGTTGTGTTTCCTGAGAGAGGTACAAAGTATGTGGCCGCAGACTGTGAGACAGAGCAAACGGTTTAATGCGAACACGACAACAACAACAACAACAACCAGGTCTTGAACTGCGAACGTCGGATTTTGGGACCCGGGTATAGCGGCCAAAACTACACAATATGACAATGAAAATGTCATTGTAGGAATAATTCTTGGGTAAAGGGTGGTACAATACCGCTGTAGTGCCTATCCAATTGAGTATACGTAGGAAAGCAAAATTGATTTAATGGGGTTGGTGCGCCCTATTAATAGTCCACTCTTGGTTATTTCCATGGACATCCGCGGAAGCTTCCATGGAAGCTTCCACCGCTTCCACGGAAGCTTCCATGGAAGCGGCGGAAATTTTCACGGAAGCTTCCGCGGATGTCCATGGAAATTCCCTTGGAAGCTTCCATGGAAGCTTCCATAAAAGCTCCCACGGGGACAGTGGAAGCTTCCACGCAGGCTGTACGTGCTTGCGTGGAAGATGTCGGCGCTGCCGTCATGGAAGCTTCCGTGGAAGCTCTCGCAGAAGATTCCCGGGGCTTTCGTGGACGATTCCGTGGATACTTCCGCGGACTCTTCCATAAACAGTTCTATGAAAGCTTCCGTCGAAGCCACTTTCGTGTAAGCTTCCATGGAAGTAGCTTTCACGGAGGCTTCCATAAAAACGTCTATGGAAGCTTCCATGGAAGTTTTAGCGAAAGGTATATCCATGGAAGCTTCCACGGGAGCTTCCGTGGAAGTATTCGTGGAACGTTTTCCACCAAAGAAAGTGTGATCCCATCACACCCCTGACCCCACACAAACAGGCCGCGCCAGGATGTGTTCCCATAAGAGCCTTCTTAATAAAAATCGCGGAGTGAGACGAAGCCGAATGGAGCCACCCTAGACCTGTCCAGGTGCCAAGTACAAGGTCAACTCCCAGCCTCGCTCTATACACCACGGGGTCGAATCGCGGAAGGTTTCGCCGCTTCCACGGAAGCTTCAATCACTTCCATGGAAGCTTCCATCACTTCCATGGAAGCTTCCATCACTTCCATGGAAGCTTCTATCACTTCCATGGAAGCTTCCATGGAAGCTTTCGTGGAAGTAGCTTCCACGGAATCTTCCATGAAAGGTTTCATGGAGGCTTCCATGAAAATTTCCGTGGAAGTTGGCAGAACTTCCATGGAATTTTTCAACGCTTCCGTGGACGTTTCTATGGAAGCTTCCGTCACTCCCATGTAAGCACCACCTCCATGGAAAGCTACTACCGTTGCTTTCATGAATTCTTCCATGAACGTTCGCTTGCACCGCTGGAAGTTGGTGGACGTCCTTCAAACGTGTGGACGTTCGTGGAAGTGGATATAGTCCACGGAAGCTTCCGTAGAAGCTTCCACCTATACGTCCGTGGAAACTTCCACGGTTAACTTCCACGGAAGTTTCCACGGTGGAAGTATCCACGGAAGCTCCCGTACTTCCATGGAAACTTCCAACGCTTCCGTGGAAGAGGCGGAAGCTTACATGGAAACTTCCGTCTACTTCCACGAAAAAAAACAAAAGTGATATTGCCCGCCAACAATGATCACCAAATTTAAGCGAGCCTTGGACCTTTCTTGTGACACCATCACGGAACAACCTTGACTAAAGGCTTTCTGTTGGATTTGGGGGATTTGGTGAACCGCCCGCCGCTGAGCGCGATTCTCAATCCGAATTTCTCAATCGGAATTTTTCAATCGGAATTTCTGAGCGTCCCCAAACAATCGAGGCTCGTGTTCTTATTTGGTGACCAGGTATTTATTATTATTGGGCGTATACAGCTGCAGTGCTGGTTATAGCACACGTAGTCTTATCAACCACTGGGTGTAGGATAGTGCAGCAGCATTATCATGTTGTATGCTTGTCGGGGATCTAGTTTATTCATTGTATGTACAGCGCGGGTACACCCCCCAACTGTGCGTCTCGGCAGCTCGGACTGTTTTGTTTTGTTGCCTGTTCTGTACTGCTGTTATCGTCACATTTGTTTCGAATATCCCCCCCCTTCGAGTTCCAAACAAGCAGAGTGTAACGTCATGCTCAAAATTGCTGATGGGTCCCACCACCAAGCAAGAACGTCGAAACGCCTTCGTCCAACCTTTGTTGCTTCAAACGAGGTCAATGCGCGGGTAGTGCTGCCCGTAATCACGGTACTGTAGCTGCCAGGTATTACTGTAGTTTGGCAGTAGTTGGTGCTCCTTGCCGCTAACAAACACCTGGCGTCGTGGTGTTCGGCAGACTGGCGCCAACACCTCTAATAAATACTGCACGCACCAGTATAAACATATTTCTGCGCCGAAGGAAAGAAAACTTGAAACGAAAGTTGTGACGTACGATATTCATATAGGTATATAACCTCCAAACCGCAGCCCACACTGATGACCCTCTCCTCGTGCTTCCCATCTCACACGATTTGGGCAGCTTGCACGGCTGTGGCGATATCGATGCTGCCGGGCACCCTAGCTGCGTGCGAGGGGCCTTACCGCCCCCGAACAGCAAACCAAAAGGCAGGACTCCTGTCGTGGTCTCACGTGAATGATGAGCGCTGCGAGATGCTCCACGATAAAGCCGGGCATGCGTGGGTATCATTTGGGAACCCAATCGCCACGGATGGACCTGGTACGGCTTATGCCCCCCCCCGCCGCGAATACTGGACTTCACACGCGGAGGCAAGAGAGGTTGCGGGATCAGCAGTGGATGGGGCGAACGTCGTGTGCACATCGGCAGGGCAGACCACCATTTTGGTGTTTGACATGGTTGGTTCGCAAGGGGGCATCGACTCGCGAGAGGGCATCGACTCCTCACCACGAGCGAAGTTGCACAGCAGTGATGCTCCGTTGTTCGCGCCACCTAGCGACGGTGTTTGGTTCGTCTCTCCTCAGGATGGTTCTATCATCAGCGGCTCCTGCAATAACATCCACCTGCAAGTGTCGAGGGGTAAGGAGCTGAGGCAGGCAGGCAGTCATCAGTCCGAGGTGTCACGTGCGGCGCAACTCACAGACGAAACTCCGTGTGGAACCTCGCTATGCGTCAAGATAACGTTGAGCGGAAGGGAGCTGCCGACAACCTCCTTTGAGAAAATGGCCATCCAGGGGATCCTCCTACACTATACTTCGTACGAGGGGACCAGGGTATTTGAGCTGTGTTTATTTGAGCAAGACAGGGGAGGCCCCGGGGAGAGCAGGCTGGACAGAACGCGACAAGGCTGCATTGCGAGCGCTGCGCTGACGCTTGAAATCTTCTCGGCAGAAACATCGAAAGTTCAGCGTCGATCTACAAGCGAGGCGATACTGGGACCCAGCGTCATGGGCAGCGAGATCGAGGCGGAGAAAGATGGAGCCGAGGATACTCGTGTTCTTTTTCTCATCGATCTAGGTGGGGTGGATGGTATGAAGCTCAGCATTCTTCACCTCATTAAGCACCTACCGGACACATTCCAGGCATCTACGCTAGATCTGACTTGTGCATGTGAGTTTTTGGGCTACAGAGTAGGGGTGCGGCGATTTCTTATGAGCCTCCTCTCTCGCGTAGATATTTACCTACCCTAAACAAGTATGGTTTCGGTCAGACAAATCACAAGGCCAACCCGACAAACAACTCCACCGCTTAGATATCTAATAAATGGCTTTACTGTAAAAGCAAGCGAAAATGCACGACTTATTGTGCAGTCCATCAGTTGATAAATCCCGTCGATCAGCAACATGCCTCGGACAGATAATCGAAGCCCAGTTGGTGACCTAGGTATTTCAAGGCATACCTGTCCCAGATCTAGTAGGATCTAGCTCATGTTGCCGGGTGGGATCCGTAATGTTTTGCATGATCTATACATAGCACACGTTTCTTGGGTTGGACCTGTACTACGCAGATCCTGCACAGCCTCTCACAACGGCAGCCCAAGAAGTAAACGATCTGGATCGAGATCTGTACAAGGCGTGAAGGGTGTGGCCTCAAATCGCTATCCTTATCGTAGCGACCGCCTATTAGGACGGACAGCCTCAACATCGGGGTGTTATCTGTTGCGTCTGACCGTTCGTCGGGTTTCGTTTTTTCCTTCGCTTTCCGACAACGTGCTCGTAGCGTTAAGTGCCAACAATCAGAGCCACCATACAAAATTCAGAAAACCCAGACCACGAAAACCCACCGCGTGAAACGGTGTTTCCAACAGCAAACGACCACGAACATGCGAGGTTATCTCCCTGTTTCTCCTTCTCCTGACCCTACTACCCTGCAGCCGCAAGGGCCAAGCCCTCCTCCCCAGCGAGGTCCGAAGATGCATCGAACGACAACGCGCTGTCCATAAAAGCAGTTGGTTTCACTCGTACCGGTTTTAATCGTGCTCTTCACGGCAACTCACTGCCGATGCGCCCGCCCTCCTACCGCGATGTGTGCAGCCGCCGATCTACCAATGCTAGAGATGTTTACGAACGAGGTTGGCCCAGTGAAACGCATCTGCATCGAGGTTTCGGCGGAGGTGAGTGAAGGAAGGGAACCACGGAATCTTGAGAGACTGGCGAGCCAACGACTGGTGGTGCTACGGTCGGGCGGTTGCCCCTTTTCTTCACGACGTACCACGTTTAGGCCTTTAGGGTACACATGACTCTATGCCTCGCTCAAACGCGGACTTGATACTATTGTGCTGGCGCACCACAAACAACACAGGCCCACGGCAGTGCACATTCCGAAGATGGCATGCATGGACGTAACGTAATACTGAAACTCAGTAGGGTGGTCACTCGGCCGAGTGGCCCGGCAAAACGTAAAGGACGTGCAAAAAATGACCCCCTACCGTAGCCTCAGTTCAAGCAACGCACGAAGGACTGGGGTCCTTTCGATGGTCTAGCTGTCTTCTGGTTGTCGGAACTCCTCTCTCAACTGGAAACTGCCCGACATATTGTGGAATGCCACACTGACATGTTTGATATGTGATGTACCTGGCACAGCATAGCCTCAGTATTTATTGGATGCGCATACAGAACCGTTTAAGAGTTCTTCTTCTGGAGCATTGTACAATTAATATCACTCTCGCGGTTTGGGTGGGGTATCGAGCTTTTCACGTGAGAATATCATGAGAAAAACTCGGCACCCCGCCTATCATAGCATAGGTCTGACCCTCTGAAGTACGTTGGGTTCCAAGATGCCTGACGCTCGATAAGTTCGCTGCGCTGGATATCATGATAACCCCTTGTCTCTAGCGGCTTTCAAACGTATCAAAGCCTCCATTTATCCGTGGTTCTTTGGTGAAATTCGGCGATGGGTCACTTATCTGTAATAGCAACGTCCCTGCCCCTTCTGCGTTGCTCCTAAACTTGCGTCTATCCCCTTGCAGAGAGGGGAGGCAGCTATCCCAATTACTACATTCCTCCACTCCGTCTTCTCAAAAGCGACGACTTGGGAAGGCGTCGTCTCGGACTACCCCGACATGGAGCAAGCACTGGGGGGGCTCTACCGTTATCTCAGGGGCTTCGACGCACTCGTGATGTCGAACGGGGGAATGGGCGCTGACGCATTCCTTCTGCATCTGGCACGAGTAGCAGGCTTGACAACCCGCATGGTGAACCTAGGAGCCATCACAGGCGGGTACATGACGCCGCTATACTCGGGAGCCACCTCGCTCATCGGACCGTCGCACCATATTGCGCACAACCCGGCGGTCATCCGAAATGCTGGAGGGCTGCAGGTCAAAGTTTGTCACCCGGTCATGGACGCAGCAAGAGTTCTCAAAGCGGCCGAATCCTGCGGTAGTACTGGCCGAGGGTCAAACCAAAGCATGGAATCTCCACGCGGCAGTACCGATGCACTGACAGTTTCTCGAGTGGAAGAGGAAGGCAGCAAAGATAGCGATGACCTCCAACCTACGACATTTATAATGGTGGGCAAGATGGCGCCCTACAAAACGCCTGGAATGTTTGTCCGTGCGATGTCCATTCTCCAGAGGAGAAGGCGAGCGGAGGGAAAGGAGCAAGAGAGGGGTACTTTAGGGGTCGTAGTGGGAAGAGGCCCCCTTCGAGACCACATGGAAACCCTCGCGCGGGATCTCAACGCAAGCATTAGCTTCAAGGGGCTCCTTCCGGTCGACGACGTTCCGTGTGAGGTGCAGCGGGCGACTGCTCTCGTCATACCCTCAATCGGCCCCGAGACATTCGGCATGGTGGGCCCGGAGGCCATGCTGCTGGGGGTGCCGTTGGTGACGTTCGGGTTCGGAGGCACGGGAGAGCTGGTTCGCCACATGGAAAACGGGATGGTGGTGGCGGATCCAACGCCGAGGGCACTGGCCGATGCTCTCGAGGTGTTGGCTAACGACCCAGAACTCCGGGGTCGATTGGGGGCGCAGGCTCAGTTGGACGCTACTCGAGCACTCTCTTTGCCGGAGTTGGTGGCCTGTCATGCAGACGAACTACGCATCAAGCAGCAGTAACAGTGATATTGTTTGAAGTGTCCACATGTTGGTATCCGGGATCGATGTGTATTTCGCGATTGCGGCGTGGTGGCAGAGGCTAGCGCTGGAGCTGATCGGCACTCGGGCTGGTGCCGATGCACTTAGTAGAAGAAGAGCAATGTGTATTACACCATGGGGCAAAGCCTGGCTTAGAACAGAATACTTGCTGGTGTCCATGTGGGTGCTGTGCACACCAGTGAGAAGCGATAGCGTCCAGTTCTACTAAACCGTTGTCCTGTCCGCACTACACCCACTGGGCTGTCTTTCACAAATAAACTGCTCGTATTATCTCTGTGTTTCCAGAGGTTTCGTTTCGACTTAAACCCGCCATAACATGCTTTCATATTGCACCTCGTTCTATCCTGTGAGTGTTTGTACTGAGATAGGCTATCTATGTGCTATATCCCTAACACGGCAGCTCGGATGCTCACTACTGCTACCTATTGCTGGTAGTAACTATGTGCACTAAATGTTGACTATGTACGCATATATTACCCAGCCTACACGTAACACTCCCTTCAACCGAAGTACAAACCAATATATATTATGCCTGAGGGCCCGTTTTAACGAAGGGCATCTCAACAAAAAAAACGATTCACCCATTTAAGGAGACTGCATTCGGTTCAATTTGGTGGGGAAAACAAGTTTTGGGTCCTACCGGGAACGCAAGTATGGCTCTTCAAATAATACCGAAATCTGAACAACGCAACACGTCACACAACGCCTAGCTGACCAACATCGACGAGAGTAGACGGGGCCGAAGGCTTGTGAGATCGTGCCCGCCGCCGTCACCCTATTGTTGGTTTTGGGGGCGCCAGCTAGGCAGCTATCACTTTCAAGGTCTCTTGGGTGGGTGGAAGGGCACCTAACACAGCACGCGTGGAACGGCGACGGCGGTGAAGGTATCAAAGTCTTCAAACGTATCCTCCGTGTTTTGGATCAATCGCTCGGCTCCCGTGAGATTTGGCCGATTGAACTGGTGACATACTTGTGCAAACATGATACGTTGAAGGCGCCTAGCGTGTGCATGTAAACGTTTGAGGCTAATCAACCAGGTGAGAAATTGATGAACGTCTATCGCGATAAACACGAAGGCATTCAGAGAAGCGGGGAGACTAGAGGTGGGCCTGCTATCTGGTTCTATATCTGAGTCACGACAACGACAGGGGTGTACTCATGTCGTGCACGGCCGTAGTCGAATGACCATAGACCCTCGCATCCCTACAATGCCGGAACGGAGTACGTTGCGTGTTCACCAACCAGGCGAACGTTGTTTGCACCAAGCTCGAAGCGCCGTGAGGTATAGGGCGAGTCGCATGGAGGGTGAGCTGCGTCCTGCGAAGAACCGCCTGTGAGACGGACTTGCATATGGACGACAGCCTCGAATGAACTGATTTCATTTCTGGTGTGGTCACTTTCAGAGACAGCAATGGATATTACTATGTATCTGCCTCGTGGGTGCCTTACGATATACACACTACGTGATACGAGCATTCCCCTTGTGCGGAGTTGAGGCTCTCAACCCCGCACAAATGATTTGACAAGACCGCCAGCCTTGGTGACCGCCGAAAACAAGACAAACAAACGGCACCCTGGATGTAGGTAGCTCATGCAGTGAGAGGCGTGTTTTACAGCGTCGTCGCCAACCCACGCCAACCCAACCTAAAAATTAATCATATATTTATAGGGGTTTGGAGAACCTCGCGTAAAGACGATACATGGGTTACGTTGAACAAAATGGCAAACTTAGAGGGAACGAAATGGCAGGCCGACACCATGGATCGAACATCACGTCACGCTGACTCCATGCAGTGTACTTTATTTTTGTATTCAGGCAACGAGTTGCCTTTCATATTATAGTATAAGCGTTGTGGGACGAGGACGGCTAAGGGGGGTCCTGAGTGGTGTGCGCGGCTGACGGTCCATAGGAAACACAGACATTCGCCTGAAACGTAATACACGACTGACTATCTACAAAGTTCCCCCCTCCGCCCCCACATGAGGAATCTGCATTTATTTGATACCCGTCGTAGACTATTTATTTTACACGTGGTACGTGGATGTGTTCGTAGACGTACATGCTGGTAGGCTCTTGCACGGCATGCCTCCGTCTCTGCATCCCAGGCGAAACGTTCCTACAGCCTTACGCCATATCGATCGGTCCGTACTGCATGCTGTGCTGCAGGTAACTACAGGGTGCCTCGGTTCGTCTGTGTTTGGTTTTCTAGTGAGCGCATTGTTTTACTAACCATGGGACTTGTCCGGGCGGCGTTACACGGGCACGCGGTCGACTCATGCCATGGTAGGTAGGGGTTGCACTTAGTGTTTGCCTGCTGAGGCAATATTTTGTCACTGGGACCGGTTGAGCTTCTTAAGCGAACAGCTACCCGTTGATGTGACCATTTCAAGAACCAATGTTTTCAGGACAATCGCACGGAATGAGCGGTCGGGTTGCGCGAGGAGATTTCTTCAAAGAAAATGTCTCGGGTGAGATGCAGAGCTCCTTGTGTGAGGAACTCGACTCGGGAAATAAGGCACCGCCCCAACCATGTCATTGCCCGGTCGCTTTGCCGGCAGAACTGGAGTTTAAATCCGAGGGGTGAATACAAGGTTCGCGCGTCCCAAAGCACACGTTAAACATTATGTAATGCGAACCTGGTATTGAACAAGGGGCTATCACCCCGGGTAGCTGTGGTATTGAACAAGAGGCCGGCGCGCGTAAAATGCCACTCAGACGCGCAGACAACCATGGAACTTTGATGCAACCGAACGTGATACTTGGGCGCCTGTTATGGTAGAGGTAGAGCCTACGTTTGTCGAGGCTGCTCAGTTGAAGGGCTGTCTGTCTCACCCTTACACGGATAAAACAGTCATCACGGTGACCAATCTCATGTCCTGCAGTAAGAATAGAACAATATAGAAAAACGTGAATGGCGTTCAAAAGATGTTGGGCAACTGATGAATTCAGGAGCTCCGTCGGTCATGATTATTTTTGATGGCAAAGTGCTACCGATCTCGCAGCACGGGTCCTTGCCGCAGAAGACGCGCCTCTGCTGGTAAGACGTGACAGAACGAAATCGCAACCAACCTCAACTGCGTTAGCAGACATTACAATAAGGCGGAAAGGAAAAATTACATTCACTGAGTGTTGCCACTGTAAAATTCTCTTGTTTGGGAAGAGAGCGGGATATGTAGTTTTATTTTCTACTGGATTAGCATGTGTTTGACATGGGAACGGTGTACGTCCCCCCAGAGTTTCCGTATTGCGATTCAGCATGCTGGTAGGGTAACGATATACTTAGAAGGGTTTTCCTCCTTCTTGTTTATTGATTTACTTCAGAAAACAAAGGGATAATTTGTAATTTGGTTTTTAGTCATTGCAGCAGTAGGAATCACGTTATGTCAGCCCTCTGCGTTGATTGGGGCTCCAAAGGGTCGCTGTCCGTGTTGCTGCGCGGTCCATCCTCGAACGAGTGCCTACGGTAGGTGCACTCTAGATTACACAGTGTTGCTGTGGCGAGAGGATCGACTTCAACGCCCCTCGCCCTTTGTACTCCGTTGAATGCCTCCCCGCGAACCGTGAACTCGTGTGGGTCGTGAATCGTTTTCATTGAATTTCCTGCTCCCAAAAGGGGAGGCTGCGAAAACTGAACACACATGGGGAAAAAACCCCGACATTGACATCTGACTTTGTCCTAAAACGTAGGGGTTTTTCTGTAGAATGCCTTCGTCCCAAGCCACCTTTTGTAAGCTTCCTCCTGTAACCGTCGAACAAACTGTCGTTTGCGATGTACTCTTCAAAATACGCATGTCTTTCTGCACCAACGACCTCCTGCGCTTTGACACATCCCGGTCCTCATCGTCTTCCACCGCTTTCCCCGAATGCCATCAAAACCAGCGTCTTTCGAGTACATTGTACTCGTATGATACTGGTATATGCGTATCTGATACAACCTCATCATGACGAACGTATGAACGCATTCTGTGTATAGCAGAGAGGGAGATGTAGGAACAAAGCAGTACGTACACGCTAGAACTCTGCACATGCACACTCACTCGGGTTGTACGAAGTTGGTAGCCGCCTGATGTATCAGACGATAAGTATGTCTGTCGCATATCATTCTGGCAGCATTTCAGGATCACACACTGGTATTACTGAAAGTTTTTCAGTACGAGTAATCGTCGTACAAAGTACGAGTACGAGAGTAGTATTTGGGAGTGCAATCTTGTTCTGCTGGATACTTGACGTTTACGTATGATAGTATTACGGGGTGGGCTAATGTAGTAAATAGGACCTGCGGCAGACACTAAGACCTATATATTTATCTATTTTTACTAACAAAATTTGGTCCTATTTACTATGGTCCTCCGTAATAGTACAAGAACATATCTCGGTTGGACGAAATAAGTATATATAGATATATGTGCAGCAATACCATACATAAATACTCAGCCCGGCTGTTACCCGTACGCCCACGGCCACGCGCGACCTGCCTGCATGCGCTGAGGGGGAGGGGGCTAGGCAAGCAGCCATAAAAGACAGCAGGTTGATACTACTGTACGCAATCCACTCGTAAACGATCAAACGTATACTCGTACCTGGTACGAGTATGATGTGCCGACGTCGGTTCACGTTGTTGATCTGTACATACATGCATATGTACGACATACTTCAAAGCATCATATTTCGTCGAAACGGCACACGAATTTATGAAACTGTCAAACGCTGACATCGTTGACTGCAGCACGTCGTTTTCGTCTTAAAACATCGCGCGACAGCGGTATATACGCTTATAACTTCGGGACCGTCTACGACTGTACCCCCCCCGGATACGTCACTGAGTGGTGTTGTATGCACACATACCGATACGTCACTGAGTGGTGTTGTATGCACACATATACCTGCACCGTCCTGGTGCATACTACTGTACGTTCGAAAAACTATAGTGTGCTTTCAATAATTTGGGTTTGCCGTTTGACCCTGGCAAATAGTGCTTGATGGAGTTTGGAATGTGCCGTTTATCCTGGGAATCGGTGTTTGGAGTTATGCGCGGGACCTATCGCACCTCGCGCCGAGCAGAGGAGCTGATCTGTGAAAAAAAACTGGAATGACGCTTTTACCCTGGCAAAGCATTTCGTGGAATTCACGATGTGCCGTTTAAACGTTGCAGTCTGAGGCGGGACTTTACGGCTTCGGAACTTTGCGCCATGGTTTTGGAGAGTTGACACACAAAGATTGGCACTCAAAGCAATGTTAAAAAACTGCAGACTGGCTTTGTTTTTGTATGTTTACAAGGGCTCCGCATGGGTACCGGCGATCGCCGGCACCCATGCTTCGGGTACGCAGGGAAGGAGTTGGAATTCTTCCATCCGACATTAAGGGGCACCTTCGGTCATGATGAAACACGAGTCTTCCATCATTGAAACATATACATTTTTCGTTTTTTTCACAGCAGCAATACTATTTCTGGTATAATAACACCATATCAGTACTCCTTACGGAAAACGGCATATCTCCAGTTCTAATGCTCAGTATTTCGCCCATAGAGTATTTGCATCTTTAGAGGCACTTTTCGTGACGACCAAGGCGTCTGATCGTTATACCTCCCGAGACACAAATGTTGACAATGGTCTAGGCTCTTTGAAAATACTCTATGGGCGAAATACTGAGCATTAGAACTGGATCTATGCCGTTTTCCGTAAGGAGTACTGATATGGTGTTATTATACCAAAAACGAAACATATATATTTTTCAACGATGGAAGACTCGTGTTTCATCATGACCGAAGGGGCCCCTTAACAAAAAGGAATGCAAATTGAAAGGAATGCCAAGAGTTTTATCCGAAATTCATACTGTGGCAGGAGATGAAGGTTAAGGTTTACAACAAAGAAAACAATAACAATTGCAACACGCTGGCGTCAAATATGTTATCATTACGTGAAAGTAAGCGCATGAAAAACACAAACAAAAGTTCAAGCCGGTGTACCTGCTCCGTTTCGAGGCGAAACGAAAGAGGAATAGGCGCAAAAATGGTCATTGAACGCAACAATTATTATTTGAAATTATTTTATTCACGAAGGGAAACATATTGGCGCCGTGGATGGTGCCTTGGAAAACCCCTCCGTATGTACTTCCACAATCCACAACACACGAAGAACTTACTTACCGAGAAGAACAAAAGGGAAACGAAAGTGGCATGGACAAGGGTTGGAAGTGTCCTTAAGCAAACGTGTAATTTCAATGTACGAACAACTTTTTATATTGCACAGAAGAGTCAAAAGGGAAAAGAAGGAGAATGAAGACAAATCAATATTCCATCTACAGTACGAAGGAATAAAATGGAGCACATATTGCGAGGTTCAAACGGCACAGCCCAGATCCGATGAAATGCCTTGCCAGGGTAAAATCGGGAGACGGCCGATTGGAACGGCGTGGTCGTAGAGATGTGGTTCCACTACTAGAAACCGAAACTACTGGGTCAGAAGGTAGCACGCTATATCATTCACTTCCAAGGCGCCCAAAAGCCAAACCATCGAGGCTTTTGATGAACATTTCTGAGTATATTGGAAGGAGATACCGACGACCCTCGAAGCACTCAGTCGTCGATGATAGCGATCACCCGCGTCTGCGGCCCATGACGAATTCGGGGACGACGCGGCTTTGGTGAAGTGCCTTGGTCTAGTGCTGCTGTAGCACGAATTGATATTTAGCCGACGACACAGACGGGCAGAATATTGGCTGAAGCATCGCGTATTGTAAATTAAATGTATATCTGATACGATATAGTGCAGTACGCGTTCGTGCCTGTTTTACCTGACCCTAACCAAAGTAAGAACAGAGGTTGCAGAAATACTCGAGGATACAAGACGAGAGTGTCGCCCCCCTCGTCTCGAACGACACGCGGCGGGACATTGACTCCGCGGCAGTCATCGATTTACCACTGCCCAGCCTTTCACGAAAGCTTTGCCGCAAGCACTCCGCGGTAGAGGTGTTGTACTGAAGTATTACATGGGACAATGGGCAGGGAAGAGATATCTGACCCCAGCCAAATGGTCAACCGATAGTTCAAGAACCCAAGGAAGTATGGGCAGGACCACTGGCTGGGGCAGAAGGCCTCAACTAATCAATCACTTACTTTAAATGGTCGGTGAAAGCGTACAATAATACTACAGTAAAAATCGTGGTAATATTGCGATCACCGTCATAGCAACATACTGTCAGTCCCGCGGTATCCGTCATAATACCCTGATTGTCATAACATCACCTCGACCACCTACATAACCTCCATATTGCTGCGATTTCCATTATTTTGCTGCGCTACTGCCACTGCCGTGTTGCCTCGTTTACCGGTCGCTGACCTCCTGCGTCCAAAAGCAGCCCTCACTGCTGGCCATGAAATGCTTCTTGTTCGGATAGGTCACCGACCTCAGGAGGGCGAAAAAAAAACCAGCATGAGGTGCATAATTTGAAACGTCCCCGCAGTCTGGACCCAAAAGTGCCCCCTCATCTCGACAACAAAAATACCCCCCCTGCCCCAACGATGGCATGGTTTTACCGCTCCCTATCTAGGCCGCTGCTGTCGAAGAGTGGTTGTCATGCGTGAAATTCCTGTTGTTTGCTGTTTTGCTCGTTCTTTATGATTGTATTGCCTGATCTTCCTGGTCTTTATTTTCTAAGAAAGGGGAATGCTGTGTACGTTAGGGAGTTTGTTTTTGCCGTCTCAGCTAACATTTCGGAACAGTTTGTCTATCATTTTCCATCTGTTTCGTCTTGTTTTTCAAGTAAACAAGGTAAAGGAAAAAGCATGTTCTTCGACACTATTGGCCCGCATTTAGTGCTATAGTGCATCCAGAGAAGCCGGTCTCCCCGGTGGTCTAACAGGTAACCACGAAGGTTGTCAGGTTGGAGGTTGAGGGTTCGAGTCTCCGTATGGAGAACTTTATTATTAAATGACACCAACTGTCGAGATCGCATAGCGTGGGCGAGCCCAATTCGACGAGAGTTGACGACGGAAGAGACTGCTGAAACATTATCGCGATAAAAATGCAAGGAAAGAACCGTAGTGGGGGAGGGGAGAGAAGAGCCTGCTTTGTGACCCCGGATTTGAGTTACGGCTATTAATGGGAAGGAGAGAGAAAGGAAGGGCGAAGATAATAAATGAGATGACGCGAGGGTAGAACCATCCGGATAGACACCGCCGATAAAGAAATCTGACGACAACAGAACGAATTAAATATCCAACCGACTACCGGCACACAGTCGTTCAGAACATGACACGACATTGGGCAAGTTGGAGCAACACGTCGGACGTTTCGGGGACGCTGGGCTCTTGGACAAGAAAGGTGCGTATTAGGTATGTTCGGTAGGGTACGTACCGAACTGTACCAGGGGTATTTTTTCGGTAAATACCGGTTCCCGACGCTTCGGTAAGTTCGGCATGGCCTCGATACCGGTACCCGACATTTCGGTAAGTTCGGTACGCCCGCCTAAATATACCCGAGGTACCGGTATACCCTCGACCGCAATACCGGGGGTACCGGTATTTGTTCGGTACCGGGCTCGATACCCTACCGAACATTTCGGTAAGTTTGGTAAATTTTCAATACCGGTACCCGACATTTCGGTAAGTTTGGCACTGTTTCGATACCGGTACCCAACACTTCGGTAAGTCCGGTGCTTTTCCAGTACCGGTACCCGACACTTCGGTAAGTTCGGTACGCCTACGCGAATATACCGCGGGTACCGGTATATTCTCGACCACAATACCGGCGGTGATCGGTGCAGCCTCGATACCGGGGAATCGGGTATGTATGCAATACGGACACACATTATGCATTTTTTTGTGGCAGCAGCAGTCTTCTCTACATTATTTTCGTATATGATCCTTGGCTCTGGAGTCATAAAACGCACACATATCGCACCCACCATGCATGGCTGTAGACACAACACAACAACCACCGAGACTCACGGAGCGAAAAGATAGCTGATATCATCACCAACTCACGCCGTTGGGGTTCGAGGTGCCGCCGAGGCTGTGATACGGCACGCTCTGCGCAAACTTGGTGTGGTAGGAGAAGCTTCAACAGCTCGCCTGAGAAGTTACTGTTATATCATGCATCGTCTATACGGACTTGAAAGCGACATCTCGAATCTATCGCTGCTCTAATCCTTTTCAAACACTGATGTACCAGTAGCAGCAGCAGCAGTACAACGCCAGGTCGCCGATGATCTAAGCCGTATGCCGAACTTCGAAGTTGGAGGGTTGGGGTATAAAACGGGCTTGAAGCGTAGCACTCGATGGCGGTGGCACGCGTAGACGGTATAACATAGAGTGCAAATTTACAGTGGAACCCACAGCAGCAGTACATTGCCCAAGTTGGAGCTGCTGCTTCTGTGCCTCTGCTGCTGTGTTATGTTGTTGTTCTTGCTGGGGCTGGGGCTGCTGCTAACCGTGCTGCCGCTTGCTACGTGGTTGGGATGGGGGCGGCGGCTTTGACGTTTTGTCCGCCGCTGCCGCCGCCATCTGTTCGCTGTTGCTATGTACTACTGTAGTACACATGTATTTAGGGTATATTGGGTAGGGTATATTGGGTAGGGTACGTACCGAAGTATGCCGGGGGTATTTCCTCGGTAAATACCGGTACCTGACACGTGGGTAACTTCGGTATTATTTCAATACCGGTACACGACACTTCGGTAAGCTCGGTATTTCTGCAATACCGGTGCCTGACACTTCCGTAAGTTCGGTACGCTCGCCTAAATATACCCCGGGTACCGGTATACTCTCGGCCACAATACCGGGGGTACCGGTATTTTCTCGGTAGTATGCTTACAGTAATACCCTACCGAACACTTCGGCAAGTTCGGTACTTTTTCAATACCGGTACCCGACACTTCGGTAAGTTCTGTACTTTTCCAATACCGGTACCGGACATTTCGGGAAGTTCTGTACTTTTCCAATACCGGTACCCGACATTTCGGTAAGTTCGGTACGCGCAACAAATATACCTCGGTACCGGATACCCTACCGAACATACCTTTGAAACTATTTCTGTTTCTCGAGCCATGGAGCAAAGAAAGCAAGTTGTGCATGTTTTGCTAGAAGCGGATTAGAATACTTCAGTCAGTTTCAGGCATATACACACTCAAGTGGCTGGCCAATGTTGGCGGCCTTACCGATGGCGGGATTTGTGAGCAATGTTGGCGAAAACGGTATTGAACGAAGTAGTGCGTTTCTCGCTCTTCTGGAGTACATGTCTGTCTCTAGAATACTACTATTAATAGTAGTAGTACTACTACTACTACAGGGGTCCGCATCTGAGATAGATCTGTTTTGTTTTTAATTCTGCCGATAGTTTTACTCCGGTAACATTCCGTCGTCGCATTAAGTCGTATATAGTTTGGGATTGATGAGGCCTCTCTGCTGCGACCAGCCGGAGACTCTCACCCAGGGCTACTACCCCCGCGTTGAATCGCCGGTAATCAACGCGGCACCTCGTCGCAGAGAGTAGTTACCCTGGTAAAATAAACACTACAAAACTGACGTCGTTGTTGGCGTGTCTCGCGCACAACGATGGGCGGGCGGGGTGGTCTGTTTTTCCCTACCCTCTCCCTACGTTTCCGTGCTGCCGTGGCCCGATCGCGAGACGAGTGCACGGAGGCTTTTATCCACATTCGGGGGCCCACTTGATTCGTCCCCTTTTATGTTTAGATTAAAAATTACTGAAATAACGAAGGCAACAAATCACACGCCGTTTGTGTCCAACGGTGTCGTGAGTAAAAATGAAAATTCGCGTTTGCGTCTTTTTGTTTTTCGTGTCTTTTTTGTTTAGTATTCACCTTCGAAGGCAGATTTCGTATGGGATTATAAATGGCCAATTGCCAATACACTTATTTCCCGAAGGCTATGCAAATCACATTCTAGACAAGATATTGAAAATATCACCACGGAGAAGAGTGGTGATAGGCTCATCATGCAATTTGTTTTGGTGAAAAATATTCATATTTTATGTCCCTGAAATGTTTTCCGTTTCTGGGTTTTCTCCCTACTGCCAGTACGAAATCTGCCTTCGAAGGTGAATACTAAACAAAGAAGCCCGGAAATAAAAAAGACGCAAACGCGAATTTTTATTGTCACTCACGGCACCGTTGGACAAAAACGGCATGTGATTTGTTGCCTTCGTTCTTTCCGCAAAACTATCGGCAGAATAAAAAAAAACAGGTCCATCTCAGATGCGGACCCCTGTACTACTACTATACTGTAATACTACTACGACTACTACTATTAATACCACTACTGCTACTACTACTGTTACTACTACTACTACTATTACTACTACTCCAGCTGCTGCTACTATTACTATTAATAGGGCATATCATGATCTAGACAAATTAGCTCCCCACTTGCCGTTCCCAAAGGTTGCACAGGATATTATGAGTACAGACCCAACCCGGCGATTATGTGCAAGACCATGCACAGCAGTATACGGGTACCGCCCGGCAATATGAGCTTAAAGTACTGTACATCGTTTCAGGGGCCCCTTCAGTCAAAACAAAACAATAGTGCTTGACTCTGTTGCAGTTGTTTTTAATATTTGCTCGTAAACAGCAATACTACAGTATTTATGGCACAACATCACCCATCATTACTTCATAACGAACACGGCAAACCTCCACCTCTAATGCTCAGACCCGCTCCCGACCAACGTATAGAGGGTTACGGTTCTAAGAGGATGTTGGGGTCTTTGGGTTTGCAAGGAAGGGCAGGAGGGAAGGCATTGCTGTGATTGAATCACAATACAAAATTGCTCAGCAGCAAGAATGTATATAATCCCGGAGGTGCTGTTTAGTATCTACACTTTGCTGTAGTCGCGTAAGACGCTACGAACGGTTGGACAAGAGGCCCAGGTACGTTCACCTACAAGTGATCGGCGTTCTCGTCGAACATCTGAGTTAATAAAACAATCAGTGGCCTGAGAAACTTCCATGTTTAGAATTCGTCCCTGGGTTCCTGGGTACCATGGGTATGAGGAGTCATATTTGAGTGAGAAGCACTTTTCGTGATGAACTAGGAGTTGGACCGATACGGCGCCTGAACCAAACCGACCGCCTGCCCATGCTGTACACTTTCTCAGACGTCCTTCAGGGGGTAGGTCTGAATATCATAACTAACAAAAGGTTGTTTTCGGTAAGGAGACATGACAAGTCATAATAATAGGCGAAATATTATTGCACCTGACAAACAAAATCACATATGTTTGTTTCAAAGAGTCCAGTGATCTCAAAACGGTTTGACCGAACGGGGGCCCATTGAGATCACATGAACTACTGTATCTATCAAACACTATAACACAGGTATGCAAACATATAAGCTCTGTAATATGTGTGTGTTGTCGTTGGCAAAAACCAATGACACGTCCGGTTGCATTCGAAGGATTACATGCAGAATCGGGTATAACCTGGGAAAATACTGACACAACAGGAACTCACCGACTACGAAGTAAATAACTTCCAAGCATTCTAGACACAAACACAGCACTAAACCTGTAGTCGCACTCAACTACTGTGTGCGGCAGCTTAAAACATAGTAGGAACCAAACAATAAACGTAAACTTGCAAACAGTGCTGCGGGGTAACCGTGTGTCCGTTATTGGATGAACTCCAGCAGGTTGTAACCGCTTTTGTCGGCACCCCTACAGGTACTTGGAATATGTGCTACTACTGGCGCCGGGTGGTGGGCCGAGCTGGCGCAGGGTGGCCTGGAGGTTGGTCGGTGCCCTGTAGTTTGGTCGGTGCTCTGTAGGCAGGTGCTACAGGTAAGTACAGTGGTAGGTATCCTCTGTACCAGTATATGTAGTCTGGTCGTGGGCTTGGCGGGTGTTTGAGTAGGGTGGCGTCGACAGATTTATGTTTCCTACCAAGGATCGTTCCATGATGTGGTGGGTATCCCTTCATTCCGTTCACTCGTAAAGCTGTCGTTTTTTCTGCGGGGTGCGAAGTGCCTACAGGTACTTGGAATATGTGCTACTACTGGCGCCGGGTGGTGGGCCGAGCTGGCGCAGGGTGGCCTGGAGGTTGGTCGGTGCCCTGTAGTTTGGTCGGTGCTCTGTAGGCAGGTGCTACAGTAAGTACAGTGGTAGGTATCCTCTGTACCAGTATATGTAGTCTGGTCGTGGGCTTGGCGGGTGTTTGAGTAGGGTGGCGTCGACAGATTTATGTTTCCTACCAAGGATCGTTCCATGATGTGGTGGGTATCCTTCATCCCGTTCACTCGTAAAGCTGTCGGTTTTTCTGGCGGGGTGCGAGTGCCTACTGGTACTTGGAGTATGTGCTACTACTGGCGCCGGGTGGTGGGCCGAGCTGGCGCAGGGTGGCCTGGAGGTTGGTCGGTGCCCTGTAGTTTGGTCGGTGCTCTGTAGGCAGGTGCTACAGTAAGTACAGTGGTAGGTATCCTCTGTACCAGTATATGTAGTCTGGTCGTGGGCTTGGCGGGTGTTTGAGTAGGGTGGCGTCGACAGATTTATGTTTCCTACCAAGGATCGTTCCATGATGTGGTGGGTAACCCCTTATCCAGTTCAAACTCGTAAAGCTGTCGGTTTTTCTGGCGGTGTGGGGAGGGAAGTGCCTACAGGTACTTGGAGTATGTGCTACTACTGGCGCCGGGTGGTGGGCCGAGCTGGCGCAGGGTGGCCTGGAGGTTGGTCGGTGCCCTGTAGTTTGGTCGGTGCTCTGTAGGCAGGTGCTACAGTAAGTACAGTGGTAGGTATCCTCTGTACCAGTATATGTAGTCTGGTCGTGGGCTTGGCGGGTGTTTGAGTAGGGTGGCGTCGACAGATTTATGTTTCCTACCAAGGATCGTTCCATGATGTGGTGGGTATCCTTCATCCCGTTCACTCGTAAAGCTGTCTGTTTATCTGGCGGGGTGCGAGTGCCTACAGGTACTTGGAGTATGTGCTACTACTGGCGCCGGGTGGTGGGCCGAGCTGGCGCAGGGTGGCCTGGAGGTTGGTCGGTGCCCTGTAGTTTGGTCGGTGCTCTGTAGGCAGGTGCTACAGTAAGTACAGTGGTAGGTATCCTCTGTACCAGTATATGTAGTCTGGTCGTGGGCTTGGCGGGTGTTTGAGTAGGGTGGCGTCGACAGATTTATGTTTCCTACCAAGGATCGTTCCATGATGTGGTGGGTATCCTTCATCCGTTTCTCTCGTAAAGTGTCGGTTTTTTCTGGCGGTGCGAGTGCCTACAGGTACTTGGAATATGTGCTACTACTGGCGCCGGGTGGTGGGCCGAGCTGGCGCAGGGTGGCCTGGAGGTTGGTCGGTGCCCTGTAGTTTGGTCGGTGCTCTGTAGGCAGGTGCTACAGTAAGTACAGTGGTAGGTATCCTCTGTACCAGTATATGTAGTCTGGTCGTGGGCTTGGCGGGTGTTTGAGTAGGGTGGCGTCGACAGATTTATGTTTCCTACCAAGGATCGTTCCATGATGTGGTGGTATCCTTCATCCCGTTCACTCGTAAAGCTGTCGGTTTTTCTGGCGGGTGCGAGTGCCTACTGGTACTTGGAGTATGTGCTACTACTGGCGCCGGGTGGTGGGCCGAGCTGGCGCAGGGTGGCCTGGAGGTTGGTCGGTGCCCTGTAGTTTGGTCGGTGCTCTGTAGGCAGGTGCTACAGTAAGTACAGTGGTAGGTATCCTCTGTACCAGTATATGTAGTCTGGTCGTGGGCTTGGCGGGTGTTTGAGTAGGGTGGCGTCGACAGATTTATGTTTCCTAAAGGATTCGTGCCATGAGCGTGGGTATACCTTCACCCCGTTCACTCGTAAAGCTGTCGGTTTTTCTGGCGGGGTGCGAGTGCCTACTGGTACTTGGAGTATGTGCTACTACTGGCGCCGGGTGGTGGGCCGAGCTGGCGCAGGGTGGCCTGAAGGTTGGTCGGTGCCCTGTAGTTTGGTCGGTGCTCTGTAGGCAGGTGCTACAGTAAGTACAGTGGTAGGTATCCTCTGTACCAGTATATGTAGTCTGGTCGTGGGCTTGGCGGGTGTTTGAGTAGGGTGGCGTCGACAGATTTAT
>MEHQ01001036.1:0-15437 GCA_008828725.1 Saccharina japonica
ACACGCAACTCCCTCATCGTGCTCGCCGACCCCTGCTCTGCCTACTCTGCCAAGGGCGGTCTCGGCCGTGCCCAACTCATGCCTCACGGGGCTGCGATTTCCAGGATTCCATGCCCTTTTTGTCACGTGCACATACCATACCAACCAGTAACTGCTTTTTGTTCTACACGCAAACCGGATTATTCGAATTCCGTTTTTATGTACGAGTGTACGACGACAACCCGGATTTATTTTATCCGGCTCCTTTACTGCGATATAGTATGTACACGATATGTACGGTATCCAAGGCTGCCGCGGGCGGCTGACGCCGCCCGCTACGCTCGCGCAAGGAAAGGGGCAGAAGAGGCCCATGATGTATAGTGCAAGCAAAAGCACCGACTTGAAAATGCCAAGAGGTTCATGGTAAGAGGTTCATGGTGCACAGGGAGGGAAGAACGGCGGACTTGACATGCATGCAAAACATGCTCGGGATGCACACTAGCTCCATGCTCCAGGACAACAAAGAAGCTGTATGATCGAAAGAGAAAGCACAGCAACACGGCTCACAGCACGGCGCTGCGCTGCCTGCTGTGGTGTGTGTGATTTGTGCCTTCGTGAGTATGTGTGGTAGTGCAACAACAACGAACGGTGGTATATATTACTTCGTACTTTGTATGTATGAAAGAGAAAGCACAGCACAGCTCGGTCGTCAAGTTGTGAAGTACGAAAAACAGGAAATCAACAAAACTGAGAAAGAAGAAAGACGTACAATTTGTACGTACGTACATACGAGTATACTCGTACGTACTCGTACTCGAAAAAAAGAAAAAAAAATCCATCGCGCCGGGTGGACGTCATCGCCAGTTATCGCGAAAAGGGCAAAAATCTACGTCTAAGAAAAGCTGGCGAGCTCTCTCCGAGCAGCAGCTGCAATTTTGTACATGTATTTATAGCTGCAACCGGCGACTTGATAATGCCAAGAGCTCCATATATATGTTCGATAGCAATAGAGTTGAAAACCGATCTTGCAACATGGAAAAGAATAGCGGAAAAAGCAAAGCACGGCACGGAGGGTGCGAGTGGCCGGTAGGATAGTAGGGGTGACAATAAAGATGTGAAGAACGAAGGGGAAAAAATCCGTAAAAAAAATACTCGAACAAAACGGCAGGAGCGAAAAACAAAAAAAACAAAAATCAGCGAGGTTGAATCAATAGGTAGTCAAAGCGAGGGACGGAAAAGAAAGCGCCCGTGAACGGCCGTCCAAGGATGTGGCCAGGGGCGATGGCGCACTCCCCAATGCCGTGGGGACGCAACTAGCGAAGCCCAGGGCAACATACATGTACACGAGAAAGGAAAGAGACGATGGAGTTAAAACCTTCTTGTTATTGAAGACGGAAAGGAAAGGCAGCACGTAGTGCAGTAACCCACAGACGATTGGGGTAAGGCACAAAAAACACGAACGCCGGACGATGTCGTGAAAACCGTCAACAGGAACTCCATAGTCAAGAATCTACGGGCAAAGCCGAAACGAAGGAGTTAGACAAAAAACGGTAGCTACTGGTAGAAGTAGAGAAACCCGCACATATTGCTAACATGTAGTAACGACGTTCCGATGGCTAAGCGCAGAGGCAAGTGCGAAAGGCACAGACGAAAACAAAAAAAAACGCCAGAGATAAAAAAGGAGCAGGGGCCGAATACGAAAACGTGCGAAAGCATGGAATACCAATGTGAACACACTGCGTAAGGCAGAAAAGCAGATCCTTGCAGATAAGGGAAACGACTAAGGACATAAAACCAAGTACCGCTGACGGAAAGGAAAGGACTTTCGTAGTGCAGTAACCCACAGACGATTGGGGTAAGGCACAAAAAACACGAAGGCCGGACGATGACGTGAAAACCGTCAACAGGAAATAAATGGTCAAGAATCTGGTAAGCCACAAAAAACACGAACGCCGGAAGAGGAAATGAAAACCGTCAACAGGAATCTATAGTCAAGAACCTACGGGCAAGGCCGAAACAAAAGAGGTAGACAAAAAACGGTAGCAACTGGTAGAAGTAGCGAAATCCGCTCACATTGCCAACATGTAGTAACGACGTTCCAATGGCTAAGCGCAGAGGCAAGTGCGAAAGGCAGAGAAGAAAACAAAAAAACGCCAGAGATAAAAAAGGGGCAGGGGCATCATACGAAAACATGCAAAAGCATGGAACACCAAAGTTAACACACTGCGTAAGGCAGAAAAACAGACCCTGGCAGATAAGGTAACCGATTAAGGACATAAAACCAAGTACCGCTGTAGCCTCACGCACAGAAGACGTGAAGGTTGAGCAGTGAAGGAGACGCCAGCGGTCAACACGTACTCTATGGTCAAGAATATGGGGGCAAGGCCCGAACACAGAAGTTAGACAAAAAACGATAGCTACTTGTAGAAGTAGCGCAATCCGCACGTTCTGCCAACATGCAGTAACGGCGTGCCGAAGGCTAACGGCAAAGACTAAGAGTGCGCCCATGAACTTGTAAAAAAGAAGTGAGGGGAGGCCAACAACAACAAACACGTGAAGAGGCTACCGCCGTTGCAACACAAACGCTCGGAAGAGGGAAACCGAGGGAGACGACCTATCCCTAACAAACAGCTACAGAAGCAGAGCGTACCCTAGAGGCAAGAAGATAGAAGGAATCGGCAAAGTAACGCAATCAAAAGACGAAGGATAGGAAAAGGCTACGAAAAACCGCAAAGGAGTAGACATGGCGAAAACATGCTGCCTCGAACAACTGTAGAAGTAAAGGGAACGACAAATCGTAACAGCGTTGACCTTAGTGGTAGGGAGGCGCGGAGAAAACCTACGAAAAACAGAACCTGCCGAACCGCTACAACGAAAAGAAACCGATCTCAGCGACGACCGGTGATGCTACGCAATATCAAAGGAAAACCACATGTCACTGATAAAGCAGGAGAAGAAACACGCCGGACAGCAAGAAGGTGGACGGGCAAAAACAGAAACCGCCGAACCGCTGGGACGTACGGTAACCTACAGCAAGAAAAAGAGAAACCGGTAAACCGCTGCGAAGAAGCCTATGTCAGCGATCAAGCAGCAGAAGAACAACGCCGGCCAGGACGGAGACGGATGGGCAAGTACCCGATGACACGTCGCCGGGAAGGACGTGGGAACCTTTTGCCCGCCCTTAGGGTCATGGAAAATTGAGCCTGTAGGTGCAGAAAACGCTTCGTCTTGGCAGGTGACGAAGGCAAGTAGTCGGGACGACGGCGCGGCCCGGCCAACCGGAGAGAAATGGGCTTCATGAGGTTGTGCACAGGGCCGAAGAGGGTGGAGACAGCCTGTAAGATGGTTGGAAGTAGGACGGAGCAACATAAGTCGAGGGATTCGACGGGAGGCAGTTGGAAAGAGAAGGGGAAAAAACAATTAAGGATTGTAACGTAGAGAGACATAGTGCGAGGAAGAGGGCAAATACAGAACGTTACAGGTATTGGGGCTTGGAGCAGCAGGGAACAGTTGGTTATGCTGGGAATATATAGTAACGGAAATGTCGATGTTATAGAGCAACTGAGCGGCAACGATTTCGAGGTAACCCGCATATGCATGAGGATTGGCCATGAGTTCAAGATATTGATGGGCAGAGGAATATAATGCAGGAGGGCTACCAAGCAATTGAACAGGTTCGACGCCCATGCCGACGGAAATAGCCGACGGAAATAGCGTCGTGGAAAGATAAATCCGAATCAGGGAGAGGGTCATGCAGGTGTTGTTCAATGTATTGCAGGACGTTAACGCGAATTGTATTGTGCTGTTCAGGGTCATCGAGAATTTTGCGAGAAATACATCGAAGCAGGCAAGCTCCATCTCCAACTTCGTCCACTATTGTCCAGTTGTTGGCTGACGAAGGAGGAGAAGAAGGTGGAAGAAGAGGCGGAGCAGGCGAGTGGGCGTTGCCGGTGGCTGCTTCAATGAAGGGAGCGTATACGATGTTAGGAGCATGGGCGGCGTTGTTGGAAATATGTGAAGGCGGCACGAGGCACATAATAGAGTGTCTGTTCTTTACACGACTAAGGGCAACGTAGAGTTGGCCATGAGAAAAAATATCGTTTCGCAAATCGAGCCCGATGCGAGATAGGGTTTGTCCTTGGGACTTATTAATAGTCAAGGAATAGGCGAGGCGGAGAGGGAATTGTACACGACTGAATTTGATACCATTACGACCGACTTGAGCGTGGAAGTTAATTCGAGGCACAAGGACAATAGGTCGCAACGGGGAAAGGAGTTGAATTTGGATGACACGAGAATTGGGGGAAACGCCCAGTAAAACGCCCTTTTGGCCGTTGACGAGACCCTCACCGAAATTCAAGTTTCTAGTGAGCATGGCGAGGTCGTTTGAACTAAGGACCAATTCGTGAGGCGGAACACCCTGTACGTTGAGAAGGTTGAGGTGCTCTGGGTCGGCAAAAGCGGTATAGGCGTTGGACTCATCGCTGATAAGACTATCCGAACTGAAGAAGGAAGAAGAATGGTGAGAACGTTTTTCGGCAATGACTTTGTTCGAGGCGTCAATGGCAGAGTTAGTGGTAGCAAGGATAGCACGATCATGCATGAGATGTGTCTCTTCGCTCAAGTCCGGGTACACGAAGTTGAGGAGGTCGTCAAAGTTGGTGGTATACTTGAGAGTGAAGTGGTCAGACTTTGAATCATCAACACTGTTTGATAAAGGAACCATGTCACCGTTCGGCAAGTGGACGGTGGGCTGCCTATTCTCTCCAACGGCGCGAACGAAGGAGGCGTACTGGGCGTCTTCTTTGTCACGTTGCGAGGCGGTAAGACGCAGACGGGTAATTTTAGTCAAGAGGAAGCTTGAGATGACGGCGGCATCGACGGTGTCAGAAGGAGAACCAAACTTCACAATAGGGCCAACCTGCCTCCAATCGCCACTGAACAAAATAGTCTTACCACCAAAGAGCAGATCGGTATTGAGGAGGTCTTGTAAAGTAGAGTTCAAGGCTTCGACGCAGTGCTTGTGAGACATCGGAAGTTCGTCCCAGATGATAAGGTCACAGTTGCGGATGAGTTCAGCGCGTTGCGATTCACCGCTAATATTGCACAATGCACCAGGGATGACGTGTTCATCAAGCGGCAGTTTGAACATAGAGTGGGCAGTCCAGCCACCTGGGAGTTGAAGGGCCGCAATGCCAGTCGAAGCGACCGTCAAAACGACCCGTCCATTCCCACGTAAACGGGCAGATATAACCTTTTCAGTAAAAGTCTTCCCGGTGCCAGCAGGACTATCAGCCATGTATGCACCGGGATTGTTCGAAGTAACAGAGTCGATAATGGTGGAGTAGATAGCGAGTTGTTCTTGAGAGAGAAGAAGTTCGTGATCGTCGGCATACCTTTTCTGTTCGACACGATCGAAAGCACCCCTAGCACGTTGAAGTTCTGTAAGTTGGTGGATGGCTGGAGGAAGGTTGACCTGAACATTGTCTTTACCGTGTAAACGTAATTTAAGATCAATCTCGCGCAAAGCTTTAGCGACAGCCTGCGCCCTTGTCATAGAAATGCGGAAGTCCTCGGTTAAATCATCTTGGAAGTCATGCCATAGCTTGGCAGCAGGTCCACCATCGAGAATGAGCGTCACCAGTAAGCCTCGAAGCAAATTAGCGGTTTGGAAGAGAACAGCTTCTTGCATGCAAATGAAATATTCCTCATCACCGGTGACCAGCCCACGGGCACGAGCGGCGTCGTGGTAGCTCGGGTACACAGTAGACGGTCCATTTACGGGGTGCACAGTGCGCAATTCCGTGAAGGATCTTGCAGGAATCTTATGAAGGAGGAGTCGACGGTAGAAAATATCGCCTACAGCCGGGCTTTTGAAATGGATACGGCACACGTGCTCCGTAGTTCTGACTGAAACCGTGTTTCCATACTGGTCGAGCCATTTACCGGCTGGAGCAGAAGTCGGGATGGGGTTATCTTTTTTGTTTTTCGTTACTAAGTAGGATTCGAAGTAGTTGAGCAAGGTAAGCGCAGAAAAACGGGTGGCCGTAGGCCGTTTAAGATAACGCATAAGGTCCGAGGCGGAATGGCGAGCGATAGCTGCGCGTTCTTCGGAGGAAGCATCGGCAGGGTAAAGGACGATGTGGTCGTCTTGCAGGTGGGCGTGAATACGGGTAACTGAGGGGAAACGGCTGTGGGTTTCAAAGCCTAGCATTCTCCAAGTGGCTTCTGCAGCAGAAATATATCGCGTAGTACGGTACATTTCAATTTCACTTTTAATGCCGGCGATTCTGACTTTAGCGAAATCATCGCCTTTTGCAATATATTTGTAGAGGTACTTGGCACAAGAAGCGGCAGTGACGACATCAGTACACACGTGGCAATCAAGGAGAAGAAGCAAATACGGGTTATAGGGCACGACCCACTGGTTGCCTACTGGAACATCAACCCAGGAGTTACCGACTTTATTTCGCACGGTGGGATTGTCGCCGTTCTTTGTTCTACAATATTCTGCGCGGCCACTGCGTTCATTAATTGTTGCTGTTGTTCTGAACGGTTGCGGGTAGTATTTATTGCAAGATTTGGTGTTAGTATCCCGGTTCGTTTGCATGCACGGGGCGTTGACATTATGGTGGCCACAAGGCTTATGGATCATATATTTCAAAACCATTTCACGCAGCCTTCCGCCAGCGATGGACTCATCGGGTAACTGTGCCCATACCCACGAGTCCATCTGGTTTAGTAGATCAGGACCAGCATTTTTGAATTTGATGATAACATGGGCATGGGGCAGGCCACGTTTTTGGTATTCAATAACAGACATGTGATAATCGTAAGGCCCAAACACCTTGCCGCCCTTTAAATGAGACATGAGGACAGCAAGCTTTATTTTGAAAACTCGGCAGCAGAGGTCTGGACGGTCAGAAGGTTGTTGCCCCGGCAGTAGATTTTGCACAATTTCAGACCAAAGCGGGTTACAGGTCATCGTAATCATGAGGTGAGGCTTCCCTTTTCTGTTGACAACTGCAAGAGCGTCTTCTGTGTCGTGTTTACGTTTGGCAGGAGATCCATGAAATGATACAGGAAGTAAGTTGGCCAGGTTTTTCCGTGCTGCTAGATTGTGTAATTGAACGCGCCGTGGCCAGTCGTTGCTGAAAAGGTGCGGATTCCATGAACGAAAGCACATTCTCTTCGCTCCGAGACAGACTGTAATCCATTCCTGTGCTATGCGACTATTTCTTTGGAAAACACGTTCGGAAAGAATGCGCTGCCTGCAGTAGAAATAGAGAGGAACATGAGTATCGCCTGCGACGTTCAACGTCCGAGATCGCTTTGGAGGATCTTCATGGAGATGGCCAGGGCTCCAACCAGCTTCACCATGCATAAAAAGTAGAGGGTATTGAAGACTTTCATACGCCGGTGGCCAAAGAGGGAGAAAACGGGGTCGGGAATCTGGACTATGCTTTGGATAAGTAATGACAGTTCGCTGAGTAACGTGTTGTTCACCAGAAGTGTAAAGAATAGCAGCAATTTCAGGAGCAGAAACTTCTTGACCGAGAACGTTCCCGTCGTTGACTCTGCTAGCTTCCGCAAATGAGATGAAGGCGGGTTCGGAACTAACGGCGTTGGAAATAATAATTTAATCTACAGCAGCACGATACTGCCGAGCCCAAGAAATATTTTCGTGCACGTGGGTACGCAACGTTTCTGCAATGCCAAGGTCAATGCCTAAATGTTGGGCCTGATCAACAAATTCCGAGTCGTAGATGTAGAATCTTGCGCTGTTGTAAACATTCATGGTTTCGTATTTTTCTTGCAAATCGAAGATTCGGTGGTACGCTTTCCCATGTAAAGTCAACATGGACGGAGGCTTGGGATTAGTCCAAGTCCCATTTTCACAACCACCGGCGGCGAGGGCTGTGAAAGAGAAAAGGCCGTTGTATTTGCGTTGGTAGGTGGAAAATTCTCGAGAATTGAATAGATGCCAAATATGGTCACTGACAGGCCGAAGCCGCGGAATAGCAGC
Source organism: Saccharina japonica (assembly GCA_008828725.1). Taxonomy (NCBI): domain Eukaryota; class Phaeophyceae; order Laminariales; family Laminariaceae; genus Saccharina; species Saccharina japonica. The sequence continues at coordinate 8,006 of MEHQ01001036.1, forward strand.
GGCACCTGACTTGCAACAATTAAGGGAACGTTCTTCCTTCCAAAGTTGGGAGCCACAATGCTGGCACGTGATGTTGTTCGGGTCGTTCAAAAGTGGAAATCGAAAAGACGTAGTCTGAGGGATGTGTAAATCACGGTCGTTGAAGGCGTAAACGCCTAGTAGGCACCCGTTTCGTGAACGGGACGATTGCGCATTGCGCAAACTAGCGAAATGGCTGCGCACCACGTTGACCTCGTGCGAATTAAAATTGGCAGCGGCTCTACGCGAGGCATTCAAAAAATGACGGCGAAGTGCACGACGACAACGAGAAATTTGACCGGTATCACGGTTACGCCTGCTTGCTATAATGGCCACGCGCAGATTCCGGTAGAGACGGGCTCGAAGCGTAGCTTGAGAAGTAAAGCTTGAAATTGGCATATTTAAGAAAAAGAGAGCAAGTAGCTCGAAGAGGGTAAATTACCCGGAAGTAGGGAATCGCACGCAGAACGCTGACCTTTAAAACTCGTCCCCGAAGTCCGAGGGGATCGTAGCGCAGGCCTGCTTGGCCTCCTCCTCGGTGGAAGTGCCAAGGAGTTTACACTCCTGCCTCTTGTCGATGATCTTGTTGATCTGCATATAGGCGTTAAAGGTTGGGGAACGGCAAAATATGTTAAGCGGTACACATGTTATAAATACGGCGTATTTTTAAAACGTAACACGTAGACGAATTCTGCGGAACTCTTCGTGGAACATACCTCGACGTCGAAGGACCGCTTCGCGCAGTGGTACTGGAGAGCGGGAGGGACCTCTAGCAGGTAATCGCCAGCTTTCTTGAGGAGGTCTCCTTGCTTGACCGCCCCGGTGCACTGCTTGTTGATGTCCTCGCCGATATCCTCCGCGCTTACGGCGGCCTCGCAGGTTTTCTGCGAAGACGAAAATAGGGGATATTTTGCTAGCGGTTACGGGTGTGGGCAAAAAGTATGTCATTACAAAAGCTTATGCATAGTAGGCCAAGCTGCAGCAGCCTGGAAGACAAATATCAGGAGCAGGATGTCCTTTCAAGCAAATAGTCGCATGAAAGAGGAACTTTTATTACTCGCGGGGCATAGGCTGTAAAACTAGCAGAAGGGGCCGAAATAAAGCTTTACTGGCTGTCACGTACGACGTATGCAGGGGCGGAAGATATAACGCGGTCTGACATTTCTAAAAATCGTACTTGAGGATGTAGTAACACAGACTTGCGGTACGCGGTAGGCTTCTGTGATATGGCAGGAACTCATCGTGTACCGAAAGCAGGTGTTTCAACGTCCTCGCCAATGATTTTAAGAAATCAGAGACGGCGTTCCATCTTTGCATGAAATCTGCGTCGGAGGTGCGTGGGCGTAGCAAAATATTATTAAATTGCACTACAGCAGTGCATGCTCATGATAATTGTACGTGTAATAAGCTAGGCTGTACAACAGAGAGTGCATTTCAGCAGTATACCAAAGAAGACTGTAAAATCAGTACATTTTGCAGTCTCTCGTACTACTATCAATACTATAAAACAGAGGAACCGGTTTCAGGTACGACTATCACTACCATAACTACTGCCGGTGTTGCCTTGTTACTGCTGTTCCTAGCACCCCTACAACTCCCGTTGTTACTATTATTGCTATATGGGTATCGGCGCAACAGACATACGCATACAATTAGTAAACCAAAAGCCCGTACGATAAAAAATAATTCATTGCTGCACCCAATCACTTTCTACGTAGCTGAAGCATTATTACTGCTGTACAGAACAGGACACCTAATAACAGTGCACAGCAGTAGTAGTGCACAAAAGGGGCGGGCATTTGTTTGCAGCAAACTCACTTAGCGTAGCGGCGAAGTGTGCTGCATTGTACACCTAAAACCATACCATCATAGCAACTATTATGGCGCACAATAAAAAAGCACGGCCTACTGCTGCTTTATAGTGTAAAATCGATGCATGCAGCAAGCATCCTGGTTTGTGTACGTGTATAGAAAAAAAAATTACTGCTGTATAATACCTGAACGTTTTGAAATAGAAAATGCACTACAGCAGTACAGCAGTGCATCTTCATAAGACTCGTATGTGAAATATGCGTGGCTGTGCAGCCGAGTGCACCTTGACAATAGGTGGTGCGCACGCTTCCCTGAATTGCAACTACCGCGGTTGCTATTATTGCTATGGGTATATCGGCGCAACAGACACATGCATACAATTTGTAAACCAATAGCAAGAACAAAAATACGCGATCTCGCCCGTACGATAAAAAATAATTAACTGCGCAACCCAATCATTTTTTAAGTAGCTGAAGCATTATTACTGCTGTGCAGTACAGGACACCTAATAAGAAACAGGTAATCTGGTCCAGACTGAAATTCTTATGTGGGAAAGGAAGCTGTCTACAGTAATTTCAAGATAAAGGCTCCATAATTGCTTATTTCCCTCTAAATCTCAGCCTGGATTTCTTATTACCCAGTTTCTTATTAGGTGCCCAGCACTGTATATCCAAAACTATACCATCATAGCAACTATTATAGCGCATAATAAAAAAGCACGGCCAACTGCTGCTGTATAGTGTAAAATCGATGTCAGCAACCTGGTTTGTGTACAACTGCTGTACAGAACAGGGCACCTAATAAGAAACAGGTAATCTGGTCCAGGCTGGATTTCCTATGTGGGAAAGGATGCTCTCTACAGTAATTTTAAGATAAAGACTCCATCATTGCTTATTTCCCTCGAAATCTCAGCCTGGATTTCTTATTACCCTGTTTCTTATTAGGTGTGCTGCATTGTATACTTAAAACTATACCATCATAGCAACTATTATAGCGCACAATAAAAAAGCACAGCCAACTGCTGCTGTATACGTAGTGTAAAATCGATGCAGCATCCTGGTTTGTGTACGTGCATAGAAAAAAAAATACTGCTGTATAATACCTGAACATTTTGAAATAGAAAATGCACTACAGCAGTACAGCAGTGCATCTTCATAAGACTCGTACGTGAAATATGCGTGGCTGTACAGCCGAGTGCACCTTGACAATAGGTGGTACGCTCGCTTCCCTGCATTGCAACTACCGTTGTTGCTATTATTGGTATGGGTATATCGGCGCAACAGACATATGCATACAATTTGTAAACCAATAGCAAGAACAAAAAAACGCGATCTCGCCCTTACGATAAAAAATAATTAACTGCGCAACCCAATCATTTTTTACGTAGCTGAAGCATTATTACTGCTGTACAGTACAGGACACCTAATAAGAAACAGGTAATCAGGTCCAGGCTGGATTTCTCAGGTGCGAAAGGAAGCTGTCTACAGTAATTTCAAGATATTGGCTCCATAATTGCCTATTTCCCTCTAAATCTCAGCCTGGATTTCTTATTACCCTGTTTCTTATTAGGTGATCTGCACTGTATATCCAAAACAATACCATCATAGCAACTATTATAGCGCACAATAAAAAAGCACGGCCAACTGCTGCTGTATAGTGTAAAATCGATGTCAGCATCCTGGTTTGTGTACGTATATAGAAAAAAAAATACTGCTGCATACCTGAACCTTATGAAATAGAAATGTACTTACAGTACAGCAGTACAGTAGTGCATCTTCATAAGACTCGTACGTGAAATATGCGTGGCTCTACATCAGGGTGCACCTTGACAATACACATTGCGCACACCTCCGTGCCATGCTGCTTGCACTATAATCAAACGCTCATTTTGTTTGCTCAGACTCTACGAAAGACTGCTGTGAACGCTGTACATTTTGCCGTCACTCCAGACAGCAACACCCGACAACTACCATGACCTACCCCGATGACGGGGCTTCCCTCGGGGACGATCCAGCCGAACTTGAGCTTCCCGAGGTCACGTGCTCCGAGGCACTTCTTCCAGACGACGTGGTAGTTCGCCCACGCTGATCCCGCAAACAGCAAACAGCATACATACGGCGGTCACGTGCACACACGAAAATTAAGGTTTTGTATGAGCATTGCTGGTACATACCGTGGTCGCGTGCTCACACGAAAATTACGTTTTTTTTGTATGAGCAACATGGCTGGTGACTCAATTCCTTCGCATATATATCAATACCTCGTACAAAGGGGAATCACCATTTCCCAAACTCTACAACAGGGACACAGTAGTACCACAACGAGTCGCTACCCCAGTACCACAAAAGAAACCGAAAGGTGGGACTTCTAGCTACGCATGCCCGTAAGGCCCAGCTGACTAAACTACGATGGCCTACTCTATCACCCAAGGTCGGAGGTTTTTCATACAACAAACAACATATTCTATTTCCGAAAAAAAAATGCGACTCACGCTTGGTGGAGCTGTCCGCTGCCTCGTTGGGGACGCCGATCGAGGGAGACTCGGCGGTGTCCGTCTCACACCACTCGCACAAACGCTGGTGGTCTGCGTTGTTTCCCCACTGTTTCTTGTTCAGATTAAAAAACGTCTGACACGTAGTCGGGTCGTCTTGCTTGCGCGTCTCGCAAACAGCGTAAAACGATGAGCTGTTTTTGCGCTGGCGGGCGGCGATGAGTGAAAGACAGGTTTTTCTGGGGCACCGCCACTCCGAATTGCCTGGCGCGTGCTCAGGTCCCACGTGCGACCAAGCGCCGGATCCGCTACCTCCTCCGCCACTGCCTGGAGAGCCTGCAACCGCCTTGGTCCGCTTAGCTGGGGAAAAGCGGTAGATGGAAGTCATAGCTGGCTCGTCTCTTGGTTTGTCGTTGTGAGGATGAGGGCGTGCTCATGCTCCTCGTCTTGATCCGCAAATTTCAAACTTCAAATTATCGTCACAGCCGGTAACGGCAACACGGCGAAGCTCAAATTGGAACAAAACAAAAAAAGCTCCAAAATTCAAATTGGAGCCAGCGAAAAATTTATACAAAAGTTGAAAACGCAATTTGAAACTGAAAAACAAAAATTTCAGGGAAGTTTCAACCATTCAATTGGTCGTACTCACAGCTGACGTATTTAAAAAAAATTAAAGTAAAAAAAGTTGAAATTCCAGAACCTGCGGAACCTGCGGAACCTGCAGAAAGCAAATAACTTTTGCTTCGGCAATTAGAGGCTGAGAGTGGCTGTGAGGTGCCAAGATATGCCGAGGAAAGCTTCCGAACCAAAGAAGACAAAGCTATGTATGTCTATATAACCGGTCGGCCCCGGTGGGCTAGCAGGTAACCACGAAGCCTGTAAGCTTCAAGATCGCGAGTTCGAGCCCCGCCGAGTGCATACAAATTATGTGGTCACAGACTGTGAAACAGAGGAAAACCAAAACAAAATAAACGCAAATGAATGGGTAAAGCAAGTGAGATGCGAACGTACCGGGTACGAGTACAAAACGACACGAGCCGAACCGAGAAATAAGAAAAAAAGACAATACAAAAAACGAATTATGAAATGAAACAGAATAAATTAGAGTGAATTTTAAAATTGGAAAACATGATAACATCAATATATAATATGGTAAAAGGTTCCCCTCCGGGACGTGCCTGGGGAGTGACGCAAGGATGTCTCGAAAAGTTTGCACAGATGCTCCGAGTACCTTGGAGTAAAGTAAGATGTATTGGAGATAAAATACTTCAGGTACTTCGTGTAATCGGAGTATTTCGGGCTTCGATACTCCGGGATACTGCTCGTACTCGGAGTATTTCGGTTATGAACACTCTCGATACTGCTTGTACTCGGAGTATTTCGGGGTCCAATACTGCGGGTACTCCTTGTACTCCGAGTATTTGGGGCTTCAGTACTGCTCATATCATACGCATATCATACTGTATGGAACCATTACTATTGACTCGATCGTTCTTAGATAGTTGTTATTGATTCCGCCAAACATTTTATCATGTTTGTACAAACACTTGTGGAATAAGCACGCCAACCCGTTCCTTGGCCGTGCAATAACAATAATATTATACCGCATCATATCATGGGAAATTCGAGACCAAACAAAAAAAAAACGAAGAGGGATCGGCAGGACTAAAAAAAGCAACGAAGCTGTTTTCGCTCGCACGGGGAAAACGATTGGAGAAGCCGGTCGGGACAAGCGCAGTGAGAACATCGCGGAGCGCCGCCACAGTTAGAGGAGGGACTGGCGTTGATTTAGACGTAAAAAAAAGGGAAAAAGTGTCCCGAGTTCACTAGTGGTCGGCAGCTGAAAAAACAACTCTTTAGGAAATAAACCAATCCGCGAAGGGGAAAAAAGACATACGTCACCACTAAAAAACTATTCATACCACAGCATTCTGAAAAAAAATGGAAAAACATAAGCCTGCATCGAGAGCACCGAGATAGTTTTTCTTGCACCCTGTACAAAACAAACGCAGGCACGTTGTTGCTACTGCTGTTGTGCCCTCGTTGCTTGGATGTTCGCATGACCAGGCCCGGGGCGCAGAGTAGGAGCGTATACACAGAAGACGCGCAAGCGTGAGCAGGTCACGCTTTTCGGGTGGCCCTTTTGAGCTTGGCGGGCCGGCAGTACGACAATGCTACTCCCCCGCGTACGTGGGCATCAAGTCGAAGGCTGACCATGCTTGCTGCTGCTGCATGTGATACCTGGTACCTCACACGTATACTGGTGGTACAGCAGCAGCAGTACACCGCGATATCTCTCAGGTTGCCAGGATGTACCTCGCCGATACTCTGTGAGGCCGAGGGCACTCTCCATAGGAGTGTGCCCAACCTCTAGCTCACGTGCAAGTTACTGCTGTTGTGCTTGCGGCTTGGATTAGCACACCCATCATTATTTCAGTGGCGCAGACACTGCTGCTGTACGGGTACATACATAAATACAAGGACTTGATACCACGCTGTCCCGAGATATAAGCACCGCTTTATTGAATATTAATATTTAAAAGGTTATTATATTTCGGGACAGAGCGGTATCCACGAAGTATCGATACGTATCTCTATCCGTAAATGTAAGGTCATTTTTATGTTAATATATCTACTTAAACCGTCCTTATATTTGCGGACAGAGAGGTATCGTGGACATTATAACACGATATTTTTCCCGTACTCGTGAGACAGCAGTTAGTCTTGCTGCGTTCGCAAGGGGCAACTCGCGTCCCGCAGCATAAGACCCGACCACAGACGCCCTTCGCTGCCGCGATGGCACCAGGTGCGACGAGAATGATAGCTAGGCGTGCGGCCGCGCCCGGATCTGGCGCCGTTGGCCCGATACAACGCAGGCAGTTTGTTTTTGTTTTATTTTTTGCCCTGATGACCTTGCAGTTTTTATTTTTATTTTTTCATCCCACGAGTTTCCCACGAAGAGCACCAACTTCTGAGTACAATTTCTCGCCAGCTATAACATGAATTCGAGCGTGGTTTGTTTTGCCGCATGCGCCAACTCCTAGTGAAGGGCAAGGCACCCATGAGTTCTTCAGCCATTTCAACTTGTTCTGCCCAGAGAGATAGATACGC
>MEHQ01000055.1:0-12335 GCA_008828725.1 Saccharina japonica
AATAGTGTGCATTATTTATTTGTACCTTATAAGGTATCTTTAGTGGCAATTAGTAGGTAGGGGTTTAAAAAAAAAAAAAAAAAAACGTTTTATCCTTTATAACTGTTAAAGGGGGGGGGGGGAGACACATAGAGACAGGGGTGTGAACCAATCAACCATGTTGACAGGAGGTATGTTAAAATCTAGTATGCATTTTCAGGGTTATATATATATAATACGTGGTTTCACCCGTTAAAACTCAAAGCCGTATTTTCGTATTTTCCCACCAAATCACATCGAATTCAATTAAATTCTCAATCTCAAATCTCAGTCTCAATCTAAAAAAATCTCATCTTAAAGCCCTCACTCCTCAAAATCTCTTATCTCTTCTGTTGTCTCTCTCTCCTCTCCCTCCACGCCCCACCCTTCCCGCCCCCCTCCCTCCCTCCCTCCCCGACCTCCCCGATATTTCCAGAGCAGGGTTACCCGGCGGCGCTGGATGGAGCCACGTAATCGGTGGCGACTCGCTGGCCATGGGCGACGCCGCGGTCGAAGATGGTGAAGGAGACGGGCACAGTCCTGCGGGAGCTAGCCGGGGGCCATCGCTTTGGCGTAGGCTGCGTCGCTTTTACGCTCAGCGGGGGCGGGTTGGTGACGATGGGTTTCAAACACGATCGGATGTTGAGGGTGAGGGGAGAGGGGGGGGGGGAGGGTGTACTCATGTCGTACACGGCCGTAGTCATATTACCATAGACCCTCGCATCCCTACAATGCCGGGACGGAGCACGTTGGGTTTTCACCAACCAGGCAGACATTGCTTGCACCAAGCGCGAGGGGGGGGGTACTTCATTTTCATGCATGGCCGTAGTCGTATGGGGTGGGGGGTGCACTCGATATACATGCATGGCCGTAGTCATATGACCATAGACCCTCGCATCCCTACAATGCCGGGACGGAGCATGTTGGGTTTTCACCGACCAGGCAGACATTTCTAGCACCAAGCGCGAAGCGCAGGGGGCGGGGGGGGGGTACTTCATTTTCATGCATGGCCGTAGTCGTATGACCATAGACCCTCGCATCCCCACAATGCTGGAACGGAGCACGTTGGGTTTTCACCGACTAGGCAGGGCATGCTGGGTGGGGGAAGGGAGTTTTGTGGTGTGTCGCGGTGGGAGTGGGACGGGGGTGCGCGCGAGGGGCGAGTAAGTAATTGTGAACAGCAGCACGTGGAATGGTTAAATGGCGGTAGTAGCTACGTAGTAGTGCTGCAGTGGATATGTGACTATTAATAGTACTATAGCCAGTCACCTGAAAACGAAAAAAGCTGGCCCCCGCCATCCTGAAAAACTGCCGCCAGTTTTTTTTGTCTATCTTGTTCGCTTCACCTCCAACTCGGCCCCTCGCCGTCGCCCGGCAGTCTCACCCCTGGAATTTCGATCAATAACCCCCTCTTCTACAACCGCACAGCCATCAGGTTGACTTGTTCCTCCCCCCTCCCCTGCCCCTCCCCTCCCCTTCCCCTCCCTCCCCTCCCCTCCCCTCCCCTCCCCATCCCCTCCCCTCCCTCCCCTCCCATCCCTACCCTCCCTCCCCTCCCCTCCCCTCCCCTCCCCTCCTCCCCCTCCCCTACCCGCACCTCCCGATCCCCTCCCCCCCCCTTCCCCTCCCCCCTCCCCTCCCCTCCACCGCTTCCCCCCTACCCTCCCCCCCCCCGCCTCCCGTACTACCGACATGGGTCACACGACGACAGCGTTACCGTCTCTCGGAGCCAAGATAGGCTGCAGCCTGCAGAGGCGGCGGAGAAAAAGTTCTACGAGCCTGCTCAGGACGGCGCGGCGCAGCCTAACTCTATGCACGTGCGTCTACATCAACACGTCCCTCGTGACCAAGGCTCTGCTCACGTCGCTTTGTGCGTGATCGCGGTATGTGGTTGTGGGCTGTGCGAAATTGCGGGGGGGGGGGGGGCGCGGGGGGGGCGGGGAAGGGATACTCTTTTGTTGCTTTCCTTAGTTCATTTGGCCATTGATCACGCAGGGGCGGGTAAGAGTGGTGGCAAGGGGGCAGGGGATGGGGGCGGGAGATTGACAATTGGAAAGCACGGGGAGGGTGGTTACTGTGGCACTGTCCAGTCGCTTTTGTCGGCCACCGTGCTGTGGGTTGTGGACTGAAAGCGGGGTGACGGCGCCTGGCGCCGTACTCATTTTTGCTTGCTTGAGTAATTGACCATTGACCAGCATCCCTTCGAGACGGAGCAGGTGTTGTGCGTGGGAGGGGAGGAGCGGGATTGAGTGTGGGGTTTGTTCAGGGGCAGGGGGGGAGTCGGAAGGCAAGGGGAGTGAGGGAGATTGAGGGGCGGTTATACCTGGGGGGTTGCTGACATTGGGGAGGGGGTAAAGGGCGTAGAATACGATAATGGAATATAGCATGAGACGTGACGTACGTGGCATGAAACAGCATGGGACATGGTTTGTAACAACAGCAGATTGCCTGGTACAGGGTATGGGACGAAGGCGGGAACATGGAGTATGGTATGGCCGTCTGTGCTTGTGATCGTGTGATGTGCTGACGGTCACTGTTGACTTGAACTTCACTTGCCTCCTTTCCCCCCCCTTCGCTGTTTTTGTTGTTGTTGTTGCTGCTGCTGCTGTTGTTGCTGCTATTGCTGTTGCTGTTGCTATTATTGCTGTTGTTGCTGCTGTTGCTGCTGTTGCTGCTGTTGCTGTGTTTGCTGCTGCTTTGGCTACTGCTGCTTTTGACCACTGCTCTTGCTGCTACGATTGCTGTTGTCGTTGCTGCTACTGCCGTTGCTGCTGCTGGTGTGTTGCCTGCTACTGTTGCTACTGCTGCTACTGTTGTTGTTACTGCTGCTGCTGTTTTTTGTTGTTGCAGTCTTTGGTGCCCACGATCACGTGCACATCCTCCAATGTGCTCAACACCGTACTCCAGGCCTTCGCCCAGGTACAAAAAACCCAAATCACTAATTAATTAAAAATTCATCCAGGTGCTTTTAAGTTTTACTCCATAACCTGTCCTCACACACCTCTTCTTATATACCAGACATAGCTACAAATAGTAGAACCACTCTATCACGTACACTCGTCGGAACACTATAGTATACCTGGTACGTTTATTTCTAACTGTTAATTTTAATTTTAATTTAATTTTAATTATTTCTTCCCCCACAAATAGACACACACTTCCTGAATTCTACAGCCTCAGATTGTGTCCCCCTCATACGGGATGTACATCCTACATGAGGACATATAAAATCCGTAAGTACGCGCGATCGAAGTATTACACTCAGCTAGCAAAGATGAGCTTGAGTGTAATACTTACGTTCCGTATGTTCTCGAAATGTGAATGAGATCGGAACAACGCGACATCCCACATCCCACACAACACCCGGCTGACAAGTACCGAGTAGAGCAGCTGAGAACGACGGCGTGCATCGTCACGTGCACACCGCCTACAGCCTCTGATATTTTTCAAGGCCCAGGCTAGGAAGCTATCACTCTCAGCTTCTCTTAAGGTGGACGGAGGAAGCCCTTAACCTTAAACGCCACGCACCGGACAGCGACAGCGATGCAGCTATCGAACTCTTGAGCTTTTTTTCCCTCCGTGTTTTGGGTCTCGTCGGGCATGGCCCATCGAGCTGGTGGAAAAATTGGGCTTGCGACCGCCATGATTATTTTTTAGTAGCCACCGCCGGGCCACGTTGTGCTATGGTCTGTAGCCGTGGGCGCGGCTGTTGCTCCGGTCGCCACTCGTTTAAGGTCAACGCTTTATCGCCTCGTTGGTGGCTGTCGAGAGCAGCCCAAACAGCGACGGATCGCCTCGGGGACGTCCACCCAGTGGGAACATGCCATGCCATGCATGTTGAACAAATAACTCCAATCGATTCGATTTGCAAAACAAAAAAAAAGTATTTTGGGACTTCTTTTGCAATTCATACGGATAGACTTTCCCTCGCCCCATACTCGTACGTAGTAAAAACGCCTTCTCGGTGATTCATTTTTTGGTCAATCGGATAAAACTTCACTTCGATTCATGAAAAAAAAAAAAAACGATTCGAAATCGATTCGATTTGAAACTTCTCTTCGTTGAAAAAAGAAAAAATGAAAATCCATCGCATTTATTACCTTCCCCCTTCCTTTCCCTCTCCTTCCTATTATTAATCGTAACTCAGATCCGGGGTCACACAGCAGTCGGCGCTTCTCCCTCCCCTCCCCACTACGGTTCGTGCCTTGATTTTTTTATCGCGAGAACCATTCATTCAGCCCTTTCTTCCCTCCTCGTCGACTCACATTTGAATTGCGCCTCTACCCACGCTGCTATATATTAATAGCCGCTCTCAGCAGTTGATTCTGCTTTTTTTTTTTTTTTTTGCAAATAAACCGAGAATAAAACTCAAAAGTCTCACCCACGTGGGATTCGAACTCACGAAATCAACTCTAGCAGCATTCGAGGGGACCACTAGCCCACCCGTGCTGGGTGGTGGACGCACATAATGAAGAAACTTTACGTAAGAGGCGGGAAATCATTTTGTGCTCGTCGTACCCCCGCCCGAGTTTTCATTTTTTTTTAATGGTTTTTCGTATCTTTTTAAGTGGGGGTCCAGCACTTTTTTTGGTGGCCACGCACTTCGTATGTACATACTGAAGAAACTGCTTCATACATGTTGTTGTTGTTGTTGTTGTTGTCTTCACATTAAACCCGTTCTTTCTACTCAACCACATCAGTACACCCAGTGCCTGTCCTGATTCCCAATCCTAGAGAGATACAAATTCTGTGGTCACAGACTGTGAAACAGAGAAAAACCAAAACAAAATAAACGCAAATTAATGGGTAAAGCAAGTGAGATGCGTAACGTATCGGGTACGAGAACACAGCGACACGAGCCGAACCAAAAAATAAGAACAAAAAAGACAAAATAAAACAAGTTCTGAAATGAAACAGAATACAAATGACGCAGGGAGACAGAAGCGCCAGAAGCGCCAGAAGCGGGGTGTGATAAAAAACATAACGTAGAAACATTTAAAAATCGATCGCACCCCGGTGCCAACTCTCGCATGATTACGGTACTGTTTGAACATTTTGTGCAACTAGTTGTCTGCAGACAACTACTGGGTGAAAAACCTATGCAACTAGTTGTTTAGGGACAACTACTGAGTAGTTGCGGCCGCGCATAACTATTAGTTGTAGTTGTTAGTTGTACTTGTACAGGGTGTGAAACATTACGGTGGAAATAAGAAAGTCGACAGCTATTATACTGAAGTTAGAGTGGTAAACACCCTTTTCTGAAATAAGAAAGTCAGCCTAAGCCCGATTTCGGGTTTCTTATGAGCGGGCCGGTACTGTACGTGGGCCCTTTCGGGCGAAACATGTAAGTAAGAGCACTGCACGCAGTCTTGAAAAAAATGCAAACTGTTTTTTTTGTTGGTTGCGATACTCGTACTATTTTCTGGTATATGTTCGATATTTCATGAATCCCATGGGTCGGTTTCTTACGTCAGATACGCGGTATTCGACGAGTACGTGATTTATAATATATGGTTTGGGGTCATTCACTGTTGTTTGTCTGTCGTGTTGTTGTTGTTGTCTTCACATTAAACCCGTTCTTTCTACTCAACCACATCAGTACACCCAGTGCCTGTCCTGATTCCCAATCCTAGAGAGATACAAATTCTGTGGTCACAGACTGTGAAACAGAGAAAAACCAAAACAAAATAAACGCAAATTAATGGGTAAAGCAAGTGAGATGCGTAACGTATCGGGTACGAGAACACAGCGACACGAGCCGAACCTGTTCCCGTTCCGTCCTGTTCCCGTTCCGTCCTGTTCCCGTTCCGTCCTGTTCCCGTTCCGTCCTGTTCCCGTTCCGTCCTGTTCCCGTTCCGTCCTGTTCCCGTTCCGTCCTGTTCCCGTTCCGTCCTGTTCCCGTTCCGTCCTGTTCCCGTTCCGTCCTGTTCCCGTTCCGTCCTGTTCCCGTTCCGTCCTGTTCCCGTTCCGTCCTGTTCCCGTTCCGTCCTGTTCCCGTTCCGTCCTGTTCCCGTTCCGTCCTGTTCCCGTTCCGTCCTGTTCCCGTTCCGTCCTGTTCCCGTTCCGTCCTGTTCCCGTTCCGTCCTGTTCGCCTTTGTGCCTTGCTCGTGTTTCCCTCCGTGCTCGTCGTGCCTGCTCTGCTCTGTTCGTACCCTGTGCCCATGATTCGTGTTCCGTGTGTGTTTTGTGTTTTTTGTTTCTTGTGTCCCGTTATTTTCTAACGTGCTTGGTAATCCATGGTGTTTGTGTTCTTGTGTTCGTGATTTTGGTCTGTGTTTTGTGTCGGTGATTTTTTGTCCCTGATTTTTGTCCTTGATTTGTGTTCCATGATTTGTGTTCCTTGGATTATGTGTTCCATGATTTTTGTCCATGTTTTTTTTTTTATTGTGATTTGTGTTATATTTGCAGGGTTGTAGCGGGCGCGACGTTGGCGGGCGAGTTGTCGCTCGTAGCAGCCCTGGCCTCGAACCAGCTCGTGCGCGCGCACATGCAGCACAACCGCAAGCAGCCATCACCGCCGGCACCGACTGCATCTTCCACATGACCACCTCCCTCACTCTTCACTGGGTGTTGCTTATAGGGAGGATGGGGGGGGGGTTGTACTTCATATTCATGCATGGCCATGCTACTCGTATGTATGACCATAGACCCTCGCATCCCTGCAATGCCGGGACGGGGCATGTCGGGTTTTCGCCGAGTCGTACATGGCCGTAGTAGAAGTTGTAAGGCCATAGAGACCCTCACAATCCCTACAAAGGCCTGGACGAACGGAAGGAGAGCACGCTGGGGTTTCACCAACCAAAAAAAGGCAGACATAGATTGGTCGCTTTCACCAAACGCAACGGCGAAACGTGAGGTGTTGGGGCGAGTCGCATGAAAATGGTGTGAGCTGCATTCTACGTACTATACAGTACCGGCCCGCTCATGAAAAAAACAAAAATCGGGCTTAGGCTGACTTTCTTATTTGAGAAAAGGGTGTGTCCCACACCAACTTCAGTATAATAGCTGTTGATTTTCTTATTTCCGCCGTAATGTTTAGGCTGAGTTTCTTGTGGGGCACTTTCTCATGAGAGGGCCGGTAGTGTACTGCTAATAACCGCTTGTGAGTCGGACTTGCGCATGGGGGCTTGTTTTGGGCAAAATAAAGTCAGGGCTCTTGAACGTCAGGCACTGGTCATCGTCCCAACCCAAGGTTAGGGTCAAGAAGTTTTCGAGATCTTACGGGTCGGGTCGGGTCGGGGTCTGGACTCTGGACATTTTCAAATTATCACGGACCGGGTCCAGTGTCCAGTCCCGCCACTACATATGTACCGGAGCCGAGCCGACCTGGACCCGTGAGGTTCGTGACCGAATCACAAAGTAAAAGTTTCCAAGAATATAACATGTTTTTTGGGACATTGTCCCGCTCACGCGCGCACACACACGCGGCTACACAGGAAAAACCCAGGAAACCTGTCCCTCGTACATGTCATGTGTACGAGTAGAGCATGCAGATCAAAATAGTCGGCTCCTCCCAGCAGACCAGGCAACATGAGAACCACGTCTTCGGGGACAAACTACTTGGAATTAGTGTGGGATAAGTTTTGCAGTTCTGAAAGAGGGATGATCCTATTTACTACATATGATACGAGTACGCGTATAATAGGGTATAGGTCACCCGTAACACCAGGTATTAATAAATAGTACGTACCATTAATAAATAGCGAAGACCGGGCAAAAGCGGAGGGAAATAAGAAGAAAAAAAACACAGCATCCTGCAGCATCATCATTTTTTTAACTATTAATCTCTACTCGTACTCGTACTCGTGGCATGTTCCAAAACATAAAAAAAGAGGGGATGATAACGGTGGGGAAAAAATACGGCAACCCTTATTCGTATACCACACTTATTCCAAGTACAGAACAGTTCTCCAAAAAAACGTGGGTACAAGCAGTAATCACTGTTTTGGTTCTCTCTCACTACTGCCTGTGACCACAGAATTTGTATCTCTCTAGGAGTAGGAATCAGGACAGACACTGGGTGTACTGATGTGAGTTGGGTAGAAGAGAAAGAAGACAGCACACACACAATTGCTTCGCGGTTTATGGGACTGCTGTTGTTGCCGTAGACCATCAAATATCAGATGCCAGATGCCAGGTACAAGTTTAACCTGCAAGCCTGGTACCAGGAACGGCAAGGGCGCCAGAAAAAAAAAATTGACACGCCGCACAATTATTTGTTTTCGCTTACAGCAGTTATTACGGGCAAGGACCATAGTAAACACTAGTAAATAGGACCTACGGCATAGACATGAACCTATATATTCACATATTCTTACTAACAACATTTGGTTTTATTTACTATAGGGCCTCTGTAATACCCTGGTAGTACATACACAGGGGGGTGGGGGGGGGGGGTACTCTAAAACCAAGGGACACAAAGATTGAACCAAAAAAAATGATATTACATTTATTTTCATATTTCCTTATTTGGTCCTGTGCTTTTGATCACAACGCTCCGGTTCGTTTTGCATCCATTATGATCTCTTCGTAGAGGCTGGAAGTTGTGCTGGAGGTTGTGGTTTGTCCACGTCATATTCTCCCGCCCCCTGCTGTGTCCGAGACGGAGATTGCGATATATGATATACAGAAGGGTTGGTTGGGGTATGGTGTCCGGCTGTAATTCGTATCATCGTGTATGTATATGTAGACATCTCGATAAAAAATAAAAACAGTGAGATCGAGGTTTTTTCGTCGAAACTCTCGCCCTTTGCAAAAACTGGAGTGTGACACATCGATCGCGCGTACTTGCGGGTTTTACATATATATGTCCATATACCCTGGGACACATGTTTCTCTGTCTCACGCAGGCAGTCTGTGACCGCAGAAACTGCTGTATTTCTCTCGTAGGATTAGGAACTACTGCTGTAGGACAGACACTGGGTGTACTCTGATGCAGTTGGGTAGAAAGAACGGGTTTAATGTGAAGACAACACACACACCGTACGCACACAACAGCAGCAGCAGCAGCAGTGACCCTAAACACAAAGGCAACAGGCACTACATACGAGTCGTACGTATCGCCGATACGTGATGAGCGTCAAGGTTAACCTAACCCTCCCACTCACTCTGCGGTGATGGCGTCGGCAGTGATCAAAAGAGAGGGGAACCGCCCCCCCTGTCCCCGGGTCGCAGCCTGACCCTCCGGCACAACCGCCGCCGCCGCCGCCGAACTGAAGGAAGCCGACGCGCCCATCCCGCTCTCGCTTCGGCGACAGGAAGAGGAGGGGAGGAGGGAGGAGGAGGAGGAAGGGTGCCCGCCAGACACGATGTTTGCGGTGGGAGCGAGAGCCCGGCGGCGGTGTAGGGAGCGGCGGCCGATGAGTCGAGCCCCATGGAGAACTGCTGCCTTTGACCGGAACATGTCTGAGTGGGTGGAGCTTGAGGCGCTGCTAGGGAGCGGAGAGTGTGTGGGGTCGGGGTGGGGGGGTGGGGGGGCGATGAGACAACGTAATGCGGTCGAATAAAGTTCAGACTTCAGACGGAAAATAAGACAGCCGAGGGCCAAATTAAGTTCCTGCTTCGCCTGTTTTTTTTCTCTTTCTGGCGCGCTTGATGCAGCTTGGTGGTCAAGTCAGCTCGGTCGTGTCTGCCAAATTTGTTTTTGCGTTTCGTGTTTCATCTCAGAAGTCAAGGAGACGGACGGCTCAGGTTAGTCAAGCTAACCCCTATCATAGCATCTGAATACGTGCATCGCGGCCAAGGGTGGGTGTGGTGTGTACGGTCGAGTAAGTAGTGTTCCACACTGAACCCTTGTAGTTTGAGGTCGGTCACGGTACACGAATGAAAAAAATCCCCCATAGGTGAAGGGGCGACAAGTGCTGTCTACTGCTGCTGCTGTCTCCCGGCATCTGTTCAGGAGAGTCAAGAGGGAAGAAAGGCGTGGAGCGAGGAGAGTATTTGTTGGTCCTGGAGAGCAGACGCAACGCAAACGCTGGGAAACGTCATCATATTATACGCATACGTATGATAGGTGTAGCCGTCCGTCCGTCCGTTCTCGTGTTCTCATGGCCTCGACCACCTGCTGACCGCAGCTATGATACATACCTTTTGGTATATCATACCCGTTTTTTTCAAGCACACAGACCTGCACCGCTACGCCTCGAGGCAATCGCTTGATCCCGCGATACCGTTCAACACGGGAAGCTGGGAGCTGAGCCAGAGAGGTGCTGATGGGACGCACATACACATCGCACTGCCTGGTGGCTGTCGTTGGCAACCAGCTGGCACGTATCGTACCATATCTCCACCTACTCTGGTATCGTACTACCTTGTTGTACCGCAGGCAACACATACTCGTAGTACCCGCAGGCAGTAGGTTGAACCTTCAGGAGCAGTACAGCAGTCAGTAAAAGCATCTGGAGCATGTTAGGCGTGAAATTACGGAGATGAACTCGTACAGAGCTCCGCGCCCCAGTGGACCACCTCGAGCAAGCTCACCTGGTCTTGACGCTAGCAGGTTCCTCGGCGTGTGTGCGTGGCAGTTGTCTGGAACCGGTGTACGTACGAGGATTGAGAGACAGGACAAACTGCTCACTGTGAGACGCACAATGGTTGGTGCAGGAGTTTATGTAGAGTAAAAGGCTTTACTATTGTGGGACATCCCACAACCGAAATTCCGCCGCACACACGACTGGCCGCCCCGAAAATCTCCGGTGCGCTGGTTTGCTTGCCTGCTTGTTTGTGGTGCGGGCTGCACGGTTGAGTGCACTCGGCAGAGTGATGATTGGCCAACGCACACGCAGCTGCCCCCCCCCCCCCCCCTGTAGATTTATGTGCGCATCTGTTCTGCTTTCGTCGCGCGACCAGGTGCCAGTTAGATGCAAACATATTTCGTCGCGACCAGAGGCAAAGCTGTCAGGAGACGGTCAGTCAAGGGAAAACGGGCATCGGTCAAGCGTGTGGATCCGAGTGTTCTTGCCTAAAACTTAGTAGTTTGGCGTCAGTCGAGGATGAAAAAAGACAAACTGCCGTCAGTCAAGGGGTCAAAGTGCCGTCTCCTGACATCTTTGACCAGAGGTGCCAGTTGGATGGAAATACGTATAATACGAGTATTATATAAGTATCCAAGAAAATAAATGTCGGATAGATACATACCAGTTTGAGCTTGTTCGAGTGTATGAACAAAACAACCAGCCGGAGGAAACAATGGCAGTTATATTATGCACGTGCGTACATACGTACGTATCGATACGTATGCTATCTTTGTCTTTTAGGTAACGGAACTTTCCCGTGGTGCAGCTTTCCACCATCATCGAACTTGCAGCCTTGATCTTGCTCACAGGCAGGCGCTTTTACAGTAGTACCGGCCCGCTCATAAGAAACCAGAAATCGGGCTTAACCCTTATAGAACTGCAGTCCCGTTTTGGGGACAAACCACTCTAATTCTAAGTAATTTGTCCCCAAAACGGGACTCCAGTCCTATAAGTGACTTACGTACTTATTTGAGAAAGTGATGTGTCCCACACTCAATTCAGTATAATATCTGTCGACTTTCTTATTTCTCCCCTAATGTTTAGGCTGAGTTTTTTGCGGGGCACTTTCTTATTTATGAGAGGGCCGGTAGTGTACTGCACTGAGCGTAGTATCTCTGTGTCGTAGTTTTGTGACCACAGAACTAACTACTGGTTGGTACATTTTTAGGATGAATAATCGGCACGGACACTGGGTGTGCTGGATGTCGACGGGTAGAAAGGAAGGTTTAATGTGAAGAACACACACACAGGCAGGCGCAGCTCGACGCTACGTAGTCGACGAGGAAGGAAGAGGTAATACTGTACTGATGTATGGCGATAAAAAGTGCAATGCATGAACCGTCGTACGAGTAGTAGTAGTAGTACGAGTGGGGAGAGGGGAAGAGTAGAGCCCGCTATATGAAACACACATGAATATATACTTCCAAGTACATGATAACCATCAGAGGGTATACCGGGATGCCGGAAGCCATTCGCAGCAGCACAGAAGCAGTAAGTACAGTAGTGGGGAGGAAGGCGGAGAGGAGCCTGCTTTGTGACCCCGGATCTGAGTTACGACTATGGAGGGAGAGGGACAGAAGTGCGAAGATAATGAATGGAATGGAAAAAAAAAAAAAAAACGAGTATACCGGAAAAGCCATTAAGACAGACGGCACGGCAGACAGCTGATTTATTTGTGATTGCAGTACGTACGATTTAATTTGTTAGTATACTTCGATCGCGCGTACTTACGGATTTTATATGTCCTCATGTAGGATGTACATCCCGTATGAGGGGACACAATCTGAGGCTGTAGAATTCAGG
>MEHQ01000109.1:0-25641 GCA_008828725.1 Saccharina japonica
GCTCATAGACCAACTCTTCGAGTGCCTCGCGAAGCAAGACGCCGAGGCGAAGTCGCCCCCCCGGCGCTATTCATACCCTGGCGGCGCCCCTTCCTCCCGTTCCTCTCCCTCTCCCTCCCCGCCAACCCCGGCGGAGGCGGCAGCGACGGCGGCGGCGGGAGCAGGGGCCGAGGTTTCGAGGGTGGCAGCTGATGGCAGTGATGGGAATAGAGATGCTCGTTTAGGTGGTAGAGTTGAAGGGGGCGGGAGTGGACAAGGAGGACGAGGAGCACGAGGAAGGGCAAACGCAGGAGAGGGAGCAGGAGCAGGAGCACGAGCAGGAGCACGGGCAGGAGCAGGAGAAGCTTTTCCGGGTACTGGCAGCAGCGGCGGCGGCGGCGGTAGCGGTGGTGATGGCGGTGGCAGCGGCAGCAGAGGGACGCGCGCGGAGGGGCGGTGGCGACGTCGAGGACGGCGAAGAGACGAGGAAGCGACCACCGCAGGGGGCACCGTTTTTTCCGACCACAATCATGAACACGACGACGATTATAAGGAGGAGGGGAGGATCAATAAAGGAACCCCAGGTTTTGACGAAGTTACGGACGACGCAAGAAGAGCGGGAAAGCAGGGAACTTACGCTTTCGTGGGAGCCAGAGACGGTGGTGGTGGTCGTGGTGGTGGCACTGGCAGTGGTAGCGGTGGTAGCGGCGGTAGCCAGGAAGAGTTTTTGGACCGCGAGGAGGAGAAGGGGGCGGCGGGGGTGGGTTTTTCAACGGAATGGGCGTATCGGCTGGCGGTAACGAAGCTGACCGCTCAGCTCAAGGCGGCCAGGGAGAGGCTGCGGGGAGAGAGGGAAGCGTCGAGGTCCGCGGGGGAGAGGGCGGAGCAGGTGAGAGTGTTGGGGGCGTGGTGGTGGCGGCGGTAGTGGTGTCGGTGGTGGTGGTGGTGGTGGTGTTGGTGTTGGTGGTGGTGGCGGTATCTGTGGTGGCGGTGGTGGTGGCGTTGGTGGTGGTCATGGGCGTGGTGTTGTTGTTATCGTTGTTGGTGCTGATGGTTTTGATGGTGGTGGTGGTGATTTCTGCGGCGGCAACAGTGATGGGGGGTTGCTAAAACAATGGACTCGGTAGGATAGGAGGCTCAGGCGGAAAAATTGTGGCCTTGCCTGCCGACGTTGCTGCTTGGGTCTCGTGTTCCTTCCGCGCCACGCCTGTCCGACCCCTCTCTACGCTCTCGTGCGCTCCCCCCCCTCCTATCCTTACCGGCGTGTGCACCTTTTTCACGTGTTTTTGTTCGTTATCTATTGTGTTTTTTGCCACAGGAAGAGCTGCGCTGCCGCAGGCTAGAGCTAGAGGTAGAGGGCTTGACGGCTAAAGTAGTAGCCGCAGACGACCACCGCCGAAGGCTGGAGGCGATGCTCGAGGGGGCGAAACGCGAGCGAGATGAGGCGGCTGCGGTAAGATGTTATCGTTTTGTTTTTGTCCTCGACGACCCGGGTAGGCAGGCGTGCGGACAAGGGGAGCGGGGGACGAAGGGCACAGTCCTCCACTTTTTTGTGTTGTCTTTGTTTTTTTGTGCTTTGTATATCTAGTTATGGTACGCAACTCGTTTGTGTTCATGATATCATAGTTTTTAGTGCGCAATTTGCTGTTTGGGTTGAGTTTTGGGTGTGGTTCTTGCGTGCGTGTTTGTTTTGTCAAAGACCAGTACACTACTGCTGTATAATAAATATATAATACGTGGTGCGCTGTCCGTGTCCTCTCTTGGTATGTAGGAAGAATTGGGTTGGGTCTTGCGCTTTCTGTTTTCAAGCCTCATACTTCGAAAGTACATATTTTTTATATATATATATGTGCTGGCGCGTGTGTTTTTGAAGAGAATGTATGCTTTCTCTGTTCCCCAACAGCGAAATCAGTACACGACGACACCCCCAAAACCCGTCACTGCCACACCCCGCTTCACAAGCAGTTCTATGTATGATGCAGCTCACCCGTTATTCTACTAGCCAAACACCCCACAGCCCTTCGCGCTTGGTGCAATCAATGCCTGCCTGGTAGATGAAAACCCGACCCGGCATTGTAGAGATGCGAGGGTCCATGATCATACGACTACAGCCATACCTGGCCTGATTTCACCCCCCCTCGCCCCCCCCGACTTAACACATGCTGTTTTCAGTTCCCCAGCAGCGAAAGCACCCCCAAAACCCAGTGCTGTCAGCTGACCCCCCCCCCCGCTCTAAGTATATTATATATTTACAAGGAGGCTTCGCCGCCGGCCCAGGCCGTCGGCGAAGCGAGGGGATAAGGCCGGCAATACATCAGGTAGTTTACGATGCCAAGGGACCGGAGGCTAACTCCATTACATGCAAGGACCGTTGAAAGACCCAGTTTGTATTGTGATTGCCGGCCCAGGCTCGGCGAGCGAAGGAGGAATAAGGCCGCAATACATCAGGTAGTTTACGATGCCAAGGGCCGAGAGGCTAAGGCTCCAGTTTACGATGCCAAGGGACCGTTGAAGAGACCCAGTTTGTATTGTTGATTCCTGACGTAATGAATGATGCAAAAAAGGCCCATAACATCAAAAGAAGTCCCGTTAAAATATTGTCGATTATTGATCCCTGACGCAATAAATGAGCCCCAATCAAAGGCACACTCTCCAGCAAGAAAACACACAAAGCATCGCAATGAGGCAAGCAAAGCCAAACCATGGAATAAAATCGACGGACTCTAAAATATGGTATACCCAAGCCACTTTCCCACAACGCACGACAGACAACTAAAGGAGTGACGCGAAAGAAGCCCAACCCATCCATGTAAAAAAGCACATAACATGAAAATGTAGGGTGTTTTTCCGTGCAACACCATGCAACACACGCTAGACCAACGCCACATCCATCTACGCTCTCGTGTCCGGCAATGGTGCCCAAGAAGCCAAAGCCATGAAAAATCCACGAATGCCACGAATGGAATATTCCACTCAACCGCTACTACCAAATAAAACGAAAACGATTTCCCGTGCTGCACACGATAGTCAACCGCTTAACAAATCGGGAAATCGACAAAACAATTAAAATGTAAAAAGCGTTTTCCCGTGCAACACACGCCGGACAACCGCCACGAACAGAATATTGTAATGGTATGGGCTAGGAAGGCCGGTAATTACCTCTGCATAGGTAATTGGTCCGTTTTCGTATAACTTGGATGGCATTCGTATTCGGTATTCGGGGTATTTATAATATCTGTGGYCCATACTTGCCTGTGGGATTAATATATGCTGCTTCTCTTCTACGCTTGACTCTACGGAAAGTGAGTAACACCAGGATGCTATATAGACAATACCTCAAAACTGTGTATCTCCTCTTTCCTCCCCCCGTGAGAGAGATACACAGTATACCCCAGTGTCTATTAAGCATCCGTTACTCACTTTCCGTAGAGTCAAGCGTAGAAGAGAAGCAGCTTATATTAATCCCCGGGCTTCAAGTATGGCCCACAGATATTATAAATACCCCGAATACCGAATACGAATGCCATCCAAGTTATACGAAAACGGACCAATTACCTATGCAGAGGTAATTGCCGGCCTTCCTAGCCCATACCATTACAATATTCTGTTCGTGGCGGTTGTCCGGCGTATGTTGCACGGGAAAACGCTTTTTTTATTTTTATTGTTTTGTCGATTTCCCGATTTGTTAAGCCGTTGACTATCGTGTGCAGCACGGGAAATCGTTTTCGTTTTATTTGGTAGTAGCGGTTGATGAGTGGAATATTCCATTCGTGGCATTCGTGGATTTTTCATGGCTTTGGCTTCTTGGGCACCATTGCCGGACACGAGAGCGTAGATGGATGTGGCGTTGGTCTAGCGTGTGTTGCATGGTGTTGCATGGTGTTGCACGGAAAAACACCCTATATTTTGATGTTTTTGTGCTTTTTTACATGGATGGGTTGGGCTTCTTTCGCGTCACTCCGTTAGTTGTCTGTCGCGCGTGTGGGAGATAGGCTTGGGTATACCATATTTTAGAGTCCGTCGATTTTATTCCATGGTTTGGCTTTGCTTGCCTCATTGCGTTGCTTTGTGTGTTTTCTTGCTGGAGAGTGTGCCTTTGACTGGGGCTCATTTATTACGCCAGGGATCAATAATCGACAATATTTTAACGGGACTTCTTTTGATGTTATGGGCCTTTTTTGCATCATTCATTACGTCAGGAATCAACAATACAAACTGGGTCTCTTCAACGGCCCCTTGGKATCGTAAACTGGAGCCTTAGCCTCTCGGTCCCTTGGCATCGTAAACTACCTGATGTATTGCGCGCCTTATTCCTCCTTCGCTTCGCCGGCGGCCTGGGCCGGCAATCAACAATACAAACTGGGTCTCTTCAACGGTCCCTTGGCATCGTAAACTGGAGCCTTAGCCTCTCGGTCCCTTGGCATCGTAAACTACCTGATGTATTGCCGGCCTTATTCCTCCTTCGCTTCGCCGACGGCCTGGGCCGGCGGCGAAGCCTCCTTGTAAATATATAATATACTTAGAGCGGGGGGGGGGGTCAGCTGACAGCACTGGGTTTTGGGGGTGCTTTCGCTGCTGGGGAACTGAAAACAGCATGTGTTAAGTCGGGGGGGGCGAGGGGGGGTGAAATCAGGCCAGGTATGGCTGTAGTCGTATGATCATGGACCCTCGCATCTCTACAATGCCGGGTCGGGTTTTCATCTACCAGGCAGGCATTGATTGCACCAAGCGCGAAGGGCTGTGGGGTGTTTGGCTAGTAGAATAACGGGTGAGCTGCATCATACATAGAACTGCTTGTGAAGCGGGGTGTGGCAGTGACGGGTTTTGGGGGTGTCGTCGTGTACTGATTTCGCTGTTGGGGAACAGAGAAAGCATACATTCTCTTCAAAAACACACGCGCCAGCACATATATATATATAAAAAATATGTACTTTCGAAGTATGAGGCTTGAAAACAGAAAGCGCAAGACCCAACCCAATTCTTCCTACATACCAAGAGAGGACACGGACAGCGCACCACGTATTATATATTTATTATACAGCAGTAGTGTACTGGTCTTTGACAAAACAAACACGCACGCAAGAACCACACCCAAAACTCAACCCAAACAGCAAATTGCGCACTAAAAACTATGATATCATGAACACAAACGAGTTGCGTACCATAACTAGATATACAAAGCACAAAAAAACAAAGACAACACAAAAAAGTGGAGGACTGTGCCCTTCGTCCCCCGCTCCCCTTGTCCGCACGCCTGCCTACCCGGGTCGTCGAGGACAAAAACAAAACGATAACATCTTACCGCAGCCGCCTCATCTCGCTCGCGTTTCGCCCCCTCGAGCATCGCCTCCAGCCTTCGGCGGTGGTCGTCTGCGGCTACTACTTTAGCCGTCAAGCCCTCTACCTCTAGCTCTAGCCTGCGGCAGCGCAGCTCTTCCTGTGGCAAAAAACACAATAGATAACGAACAAAAACACGTGAAAAAGGTGCACACGCCGGTAAGGATAGGAGGGGGGGGAGCGCACGAGAGCGTAGAGAGGGGTCGGACAGGCGTGGCGCGGAAGGAACACGAGACCCAAGCAGCAACGTCGGCAGGCAAGGCCACAATTTTTCCGCCTGAGCCTCCTATCCTACCGAGTCCATTGTTTTAGCAACCCCCCATCACTGTTGCCGCCGCAGAAATCACCACCACCACCATCAAAACCATCAGCACCAACAACGATAACAACAACACCACGCCCATGACCACCACCAACGCCACCACCACCGCCACCACAGATACCGCCACCACCACCAACACCAACACCACCACCACCACCACCACCGACACCACTACCGCCGCCACCACCACGCCCCCAACACTCTCACCTGCTCCGCCCTCTCCCCCGCGGACCTCGACGCTTCCCTCTCTCCCCGCAGCCTCTCCCTGGCCGCCTTGAGCTGAGCGGTCAGCTTCGTTACCGCCAGCCGATACGCCCATTCCGTTGAAAAACCCACCCCCGCCGCCCCCTTCTCCTCCTCGCGGTCCAAAAACTCTTCCTGGCTACCGCCGCTACCACCGCTACCACTGCCAGTGCCACCACCACGACCACCACCACCGTCTCTGGCTCCCACGAAAGCGTAAGTTCCCTGCTTTCCCGCTCTTCTTGCGTCGTCCGTAACTTCGTCAAAACCTGGGGTTCCTTTATTGATCCTCCCCTCCTCCTTATAATCGTCGTCGTGTTCATGATTGTGGTCGGAAAAAACGGTGCCCCCTGCGGTGGTCGCTTCCTCGTCTCTTCGCCGTCCTCGACGTCGCCACCGCCCCTCCGCGCGCGTCCCTCTGCTGCCGCTGCCACCGCCATCACCACCGCTACCGCCGCCGCCGCCGCTGCTGCCAGTACCCGGAAAAGCTTCTCCTGCTCCTGCCCGTGCTCCTGCTCGTGCTCCTGCTCCTGCTCCCTCTCCTGCGTTTGCCCTTCCTCGTGCTCCTCGTCCTCCTTGTCCACTCCCGCCCCCTTCAACTCTACCACCTAAACGAGCATCTCTATTCCCATCACTGCCATCAGCTGCCACCCTCGAAACCTCGGCCCCTGCTCCCGCCGCCGCCGTCGCTGCCGCCTCCGCCGGGGTTGGCGGGGAGGGAGAGGGAGAGGAACGGGAGGAAGGGGCGCCGCCAGGGTATGAATAGCGCCGGGGGGGCGACTTCGCCTCGGCGTCTTGCTTCGCGAGGCACTCGAAGAGTTGGTCTATGAGCTGGAAGGCGGTAAAGGAGGGGGCCGAGTGTTGGCCGCGCTGGATGTGCCTGCAGAGGGATTCCAGGAGCGCTCGAAAGCACTGTTTTTTGTTTGGTGTTTTTATATTATGTGTGTGTTTTTGTGCGTTTTACCAGGTATAATATGTGTTTAGTGTTTTATCGGATTTGTGTTTTTCGGTTATGGTATTCAGGTCATTTTTGTTTTCGGTTTTAGTTTTTTTTTTGTTGTATCGTTTTTTTAGTTGCGGAGGGAGAGCGGCGCGCATACGGGCAGGGGCGGGGGGGGGGTGGGAAGGCAAAGCACGATGCAGGCGAGGGCGGAGGTGGCAGAGGTTACGCTTTGGTCTCGGTTGTTTTGCATCCCAAATGCCCTCGAGGTACGATCTCAAGGCGGTCAGCTGACCCAATAAAAAAGCACCCGGACGAAAATGACAAAAACAGGGAGAGCCCACGCACGATGGCTCTGCGGCGGGTGTTGAACGGACCTCCGATGGAACGTGGTCACCCTTGCACAACAGTTTACCCCAGGGAGAAACAGTGGTGTCCAGCTATTACTGCTTCTACGACTACTGCTACAATAATGCCACTGTGGATGCTACTGCGATATTTAAGTACCACTACTGCTACATACAACTACAGTACTGTTTCTGCCGGAGCTGCGGCTACTACCTCCACCTCCACGACTGCTACTGCTACTACTACTACTGCTACTGCTACGACCACCACGACACTACTGCCACTACTATTGATAGTGCTATGATACTAACACTGCCACTATTACTGCAACCACTATACTGTACCAGGTATACTATTAGCAATACTATTAATAGCACTACTTCTACTGTTCTACTACTACTAATAATACTGATCTACTACTACTACTACTACTACTACTACTACTACTACTACTACTACGACTACTACTGCTACTACCGCTGGCACAACAATACACACCAGGCCCGACACAACAAAACAACCCCAACACACACACCTTAGTCGTCGCGCGCCACCTCTGGCACCGCGCCCTCTGCCCATCCTCGAGCTCCCGAAGCGCCAACCGCAGCGCCGACAGGGATTGCCGCGACTTAGCCTCGGCCTGCTTCGCCGCAACCGTCGCGCCTTTTAGGTCCCGCCGGAGACGCAAGGTGTCACCCTCAAGCTCGCGCACTCGAAGCTGCCGACAAAGAGATGGAGCCAAGGAGGAGGGAGGACAGACAGTTTGTGGATACAGGGTAGTGGTCCCTCTATAGTGCCGGTATGCGCCAGCCAACAATACGGGCGATATGTATACTAGCGGCAATCGGCACTACTCCGCGCACTGCCGAACTGGGCTAATCCCATCTGCGCCAAGCAATTTTACAGGCGCTGTACGTAGCGTGCAGCCGGCACTATAGAGGGACCGCTACCGTAGTTTACTAGGGCTGAGACGGCACTATAAAGGGACCGCTATTGTAGTTTACTTAGGCTGCGAGTTAGGTGACAATTCACATAAGTCGCCGATTAAATAATAGACTACGTAGTTGACTAGGTAATACAGCTAGGTACGAAAAAAATACCGAGGCATGAATATACCGGGGGGGGCTTATTCCGTTTAGTGCTGCACTACCGCTTGTACATACGGTACACATATAATTATAATTCCAAGTAATCTGTCACCACAACAGGAGTGCACTTATGAGGGGGTTAAGGGGCGACGCTCGTGACCATGGCTTGTCCGGAACGCCGTCGAGCCTAAAACCTCATGCGAGTTGAGTTGGACAAGCAAACGTGACGACCGAACATGCAAAAGTGGAAGAGTGAACAAAGGAAATCTGTTTTTTTGGAGCGGTATTGAACCATACTGTAGGAGGTGTGTAGTTACTGAACAGAGCTACGTGCTACGGCGCAAGTTTGAGGTTGAACTTGGAAGAGGAAACAAGGACGAGTGAAATCAATATCTCTCCACTTATAGGCGTATCACTTGCAGTACATAATTGGTTATGCTTAGGGACAGGGTTAAGATTAGGTACGTACGAATTTGTAGTTAATAATTTTTGAAGGCGTCCGAAAATAGTGATCCCTTTCGAGATGGCTGAGGCCTGTTTTTACTTGATTAAACAGTTGATTTTGCTGAAGCCTTTTCGAACTTGGTGAAACAGTTGATTTTGCTAGAGCCTTTTGGTACTTGACTGACCGGTTTACATAGACAACAGACAGCAGCATAGCACCAGCGCTGAACAGCACCAAGAGGGCCCAGCTGCATGTTGTTGCACGAGAAGGCTAGGGGTGACCGCTGCTGCTGCTCCTGCTGCTCCTGCTGTTTTTGCTGCTGCTGCTATTTTTGCTGCTGTTTTTGCTGATCCGGCTTTTGCTGCTGTGCTGCTACTGTTGCTGTGTTGTTTTTTATTGGGACCCGTTTCGAGACGGCGGAATTCGATTTGCTACGACGTCTACCAAACCAACACAGGCAACAAACAGCAGCGCAGCAGCAGATACAGCACCAGCGCTGAATAACATCAAGAGGCCCTAGCAGTGCACCGTTGCACAGGAAGGCCAGGGGTGACCGCTGCTGCTTCTGCTGCTACCGTGGTGTTTTTGCTACTGCTGCTGCCGTGCTGCTGCCGTGCTGCTGCCCCGCTGCTACCGTGCTGCTGGTGCTGCTGCTGCTGCCGCCGCCGTGCTGCTTTTTTCAGGGACTCCTTGCGAGTTGGTCGAACATCATAGAATCAGAGCCTGTCTTGTGAGCACGGAACAGATTTTAGCAACGAAACAACAACAACTGCCGTCCACCATCCACCAACGCACACAAGTTGACGACAGTTACAAACACACCCTGCTGCGCGAGTTCCTAGCGACAGCTTATACTGTCCTATCTTACAGCAGCGCACAATACTGGTGTTACCACTTTTTTGCATACCTCGCTTTGGGACAGCTCGCGTGCGGTGCGCTCCGCTTTCTCCGCCCCATTCCGAGCCGCCCTCAACGCGTCGCGCAGCTGTCCGGCACCTTTCTGAAGCCTGCCTCGTTGTGTCATACCAGGTATGCATCGTATGGGTTTTACGTGTGATAAGGGAGGCATGATCAAGGACGAGCGCAACAATCGGTTAGTTCAGAAAACTAACTGCGCGAGTTACCATTCCGTTTTTCGTCGAACAACAGCAGCGTCTGAATAGCGGTACATGCGTTGTCGTACAGCGGTGTCTTGGCCAATGAGCGCGGCCGGCATGAGGTGCATTAATCCCTTATTCGTACGCACGAGCATGTTAAAGGAAAAAATCCACAAAGGGGTACACCCCCCCCAAAAAAATATTGACATAAAGGGGGACATTGCTTTTCGCCGACGGCGAGGTTCTCGAGATACAGGTGGTCGTCAACATCAATCCAACAGCCCAGCACACAGCAGTGTGCACTCCCATTTCCATGGTCCGCTATGTATTCTGCACAAGTCCACCATCACTCCCTCCGAACAGCCAAACGTCATGGTACCTGGCATGTACGTATATGCGTGGTACGGGTTACGTTGTCTGCGCACCCTCATTAACTTGATGAGCCTCTTTCCCGTCCCCTCTTTTAACCACGCCAACGATCCAATACCTCTCTACAAACCCCAGATTTCCTTCGTTCAATCTCCCACTTTATTTCACTGAGGGGTCGGAAATTCACTCCAGAATTTCGAGGAATGATATGCGGTTTTCAAGCG
The DNA here is from genome assembly GCA_008828725.1 of Saccharina japonica. Lineage (NCBI taxonomy): Eukaryota > Phaeophyceae > Laminariales > Laminariaceae > Saccharina > Saccharina japonica. Next base: position 10,393 of record MEHQ01000109.1, read on the forward strand.
GCTAAACATTGAAAAGTTACGAGTTCCTCGCTCGGGGTCGTGTGTGTGCCTCAGCTTGGAGTACGTAAAAAAAAGCAGGACAACAGCAGCACAGCAGGGCTTGTTTGTCCTCGAGCCAGATACCTATTCAACGATCGGAAAATATTCGTGCGGGAGGCAAAATGAAGGAGTGCGCCGCAGTACGTAGCTCGGGCGATGTGCAATGACGGAGGAAACAGCAGTGTTATCATGAAAAAAGTCGTTTTCAGGCTGCAGCTAGGCTGAACAAGAGAGCACTCGCGCGACGAGCGTGTCAGCCGCAGAGTGCACCGGGTTGATAGCCATCGTGCGAGCGGTTGCCTACCGCCAGTTGACATTTAGTTGCGTTGGGCCCTGGAATGATGGCCTGTGTGCCGGGCTGTGTGGTGTTTGTGGTTGTTGTTTTTGTTGTGTGCTGCATGTGCTCGATAGTCGGGGAAAGTGTGAAGGTCGATTTTTCCAGCTATCAGAGGCGTGTCGGTTGAGTCAAGCGTGCAGGATACCCCTCACCATCGCCGGCATTGCTGCTGTTGTAGGGTGATGGCTGCAAGCTCACACTACACCAGAAGCTTGTTGAGCTTGGGTAGGCTGTTTGGGATATTTGGTGGAGCTGTGCGCAGCTGCTGCAGAGCTGGCTGCTGCTGCTGGAGCTGGTGCTGCGCATTTCGCATAGCACCGGGTCACTTCACACCTCACAACATCAGGATTGGCAGTTTAAATGCCACAACATGAAAACAAACTGCTGAGAAACTTACTACCATGGTATCTGGTATCAAAATACTTCGAAGTAATATGATACCACTCTGTCCCGATGGTATGTACTTGGTGCTTGGTCAGAAAAGTGACCACGTATATACATAATTTGATAAGAACCATATCTCACGCTGGTCGTTATGTCTAAAATGACCACCAATTTTCCTATTTCGGCTTCGTATAAAACTCGATACGTGCTTTTTTCGTTCAAAAATCAATAAAAAAGTACGTATTCGGAGTTTCGAATGTGTCTACGGCAGTAGTAGTACCTGGTACCTGGTATGCAGTACGTACATATATAGTCACGTAATTAATTCAGCCCGTGTGGTGTGGTATGATACACCTGGTAGGAGTATGCTGATGTGCTGATCACGTTCAAGTGGGTTTGGACCACTGGTCTGTTCGTGTGGGACGTCGTCTTTTCGGCGTGCCACAAAAAATACGAGCGAGAACCGTCAACCGTCGCCCGTCGGCGGTCTTTTTGAGCCAAACCGGGGTACAGCCATACCACAACAAGACTAAAAGGGGAAACGTGGTCACAAAAAGGAGGACATTCCAAGCTTAGTATATACTGGTAGAAGCGAAGGGGTACGTATATCCTCGTTTATGCAAGTAAAAAAGGGGGTACATACTTGCCCAAACCCCGCTTTTTACCACTCTCGTCCATGCGCTATCATACGAGCACACACTGGATAGTTGAAAGGGGTCATGGGAGTTCGTCCAACGCTGAACATTCTGGTTTGGAGTCGATTTGACGGAGCAATTCGAAATGCTCGTCGGTGAAAAGCAGTGTCCCCCTCTATGCCAATATTTTGGGGGCAGTGTACCCCTTTTTGTCATATTTCTTAGATAAACCGCATAGGTAGGCAACCCCCATTTTCCATACTTTATCGTAGATGTTAATTTAGTCCAGTTCAAATCGTCGCCTCTTCCCGAAGCTATTTTTTGAAAAAATATTGGGACCCAGGTACGACGCACTCAAGTGCTTTCAAATGCCCTTGGATGCTTGCGATGCGGCGTGCCCCAGAGCAAGGTGCTAGGGGTGCCTAAGGGTGCCACGCAAGCAACGCTGCCGTGAACTAGGGTATGGCCTCATCTAGACAGCGAGCTCATGGCGCCTCAGATTCGAAACAGCAAGCAAGCACCAAGCATTCGGAACCAAGATGCAGCAAAACAACCACCCCAAGACTTGCCCCAGAAACCAAATGGTGCCCTTGGACTCTCACCGGGAAGCCTTCGCCTGCGCCGCCAAGGTCCGAGCTCGCGAGGCCCTAAGGGCAGCAGCGAGGGCTGGCAACGCCAGCGCCCCTGCAGGAACATCGCCATCGCCACCGGCGCCAACGCTGCTGTAGACACCGCCAGCGTCTTCTGCTGCGGCCCGACCAGAAGAAGTTGGCGCAAAGGTTGTCCAACAACGCCCGCCGCTTGAATCATCGCTGCTTGAATCGGAAGAGTAGTCCGCCGAGCTGAAGAGCCTCGTACCCGCCGACCACGGACGCCTCGGCATCGTCTGTGCGAGGACACAGCAGTGCGCGACGGTGTCACGGCCTCTCGTGCACGCCTTGCATCGGGCTGCTGCGCTAGTTTCGTAGTGCTCGTTGCAGGCTGCAGCAGTGTGCACAAGAAAGAGAAAACAACGGCAGAAGAAAAAATGCGGCGGAACTCCGACCGGTTGTCAGTGAAACCGTCGAAAGCCGAAATAACGAGTGGGCTGTTGGCACCGCTACGTACGTACCAGGTACAGGTATGCCGTACGACGGTAAATATCGGATATCGGTTTGGATTTGGGATTTAGATATCTTGGATCTTGATCACGCGACCAGGTGATCGGTAATGATAGCGTGTCCCTCGTCTCTTCGCCGTTTATCACGGTCCACGAGGTCCACCCTCGCCCGGGTGCACCCGTGATACGCCATTTTCAGTCGTAGAAGTTAGTATGGCAATCGTCGAAGGGGAGGACGACTCCACCGTCATGGTCGATAACTCCGACAAGGAGCTTTACGACCGTTTGCGAAAAGAGAAAGCCAGGCCAACCTCAGGTGAGAGAATCTTGGCGAGATGAGCTTCGGGGCAGGATGGTGTACGTACGTGCACGTACTCTTCGTTTGAGAGGTTTTGGGGCAAAAGTGAGCTTAATAGGAGCAGGATCGTGTACACGTACTATTCGTTTAAGAGGTTTTGAGCCTTTCTTCGAACCCTTGCGAAGTGAAGCACGAACTTAGGGGCTGTTGGCCTTCCAACGTGAGCCTGGCAGCAGGATCGTGTGCTCATACTCTTGCAGTACTCGTACGTACGCAGGGCTTTTTTTCGTCGACCTGGCCACGTGAACGCAAAGTTGGAAAATATGTCGCCGGAGTCGCGAGAAAGAGTCAGCGCGCCACCACGGCGAACGTGGGGTTGACGATACAGCTGTATTCAACTGAAATATGCCCTCGTTCAGAGGTCTCGTGTAGAGTACTTCGCACGTACCAGGTGTACGATATATTTGTGCAGTAGAAGCTCGTACCCGTACTGGTACGTCATGTACCAGGCACGTGTGCGTAGTGCGTCTGTGGTCCTCCTGGCGCCAGGGTGCGATTGTGCTGTAGACCGGCACCAATCATGCAAGCACTTCAGGAATGGTTTACATTACAGCAGTATTCATAGTACGTATATTGTACTGTGCTCGTACTGTATTATACGAAGTACCTGGTAGCTAAAAGCAGCAACGGTGTCCTGGCTCTCTCAACATGCCGAACTATTCTCAGCCTATGATATGAAAATACCAACGTCCCGATGTCCCCCCAAACCGCTCGAACCGTCGCACTTGTTGATTTGCACAGCAGATACTCTTCCGCCGCCACTTCTAGCTGCCAAGAAGGCGCCTTTCCTCGCTTCCTCGCAACCCTCTTGTTCCTCCTTCTCCTCCTGCTCTTCCCCGTCTTCTCCCTCGTGGTCATCTTCATGGTCCCGGTCTTCCTGTTCGCCGGCATCGGCATCCGCCAATCGCCGTTCTTCGGTAAAGTCTGCCTCTCGATCGAGGTCGGCGATCTCGAGCTCCTCCAACTCAGAGACTGGCCACCGTGGTGGCCATCGTCGTGGTGGTCGCAACTCCGACAACGAACACCGCGCCCGTTCTTCTCGCGCGACCCGCCATCATAGCACTACTACCGACGGAAACCCTGCTGGAGCGTCGCGGCACCCCGTGTTGCACACGACAAAAAAAAGCGCTCCCGGCAACGTTAAAGAGGGAAACGACGCTAAGGGGGGGGGTGATACAACCGACGCAGGCGGGCCTCACGAGGACGATAGGACGTCTCCCGTGACCGAAAAAGAGGGAAACAGAGGCAAGTGTCGCCACAAAAGGTCTCATGGTGACTACGAGAAGGAGTACGAGTATCGGAGACGAGGCGGGACTGACACCGACCATGGGCGTTATAAGCACCATCGGCCGTCACGCGAGCGGCGTAGAGGGCATCGGAGTAGTAGCCGTGGTGGTACTCGTGACGAGCGAAGATACTCTCGGCACGAAGGACACGATGACGGGAGGTGAGCTTCTCCAGGGTGTGAGGAACGACACGACACCCGCGCTTTGGGGACAAATTGCTTGGAATTAGAGACGGGTAGTGTTCACCGTATCTACAAGGGTTAACGCCTATTCCGGCTGCACCCCAGGTTTTTAGGGCAAACTGATACGGGGCTTTGTAGAGTTGGAAAAAAGTAAGTAGCACCTGTATACAAAATGTTAGGATGGTCTGGCGCCAGTGCAACTGTGCAACATGTTTTCGGGACGGTTGGCTTAGATTGAGCGTTGGCTCATGGGAGTTTCTAGTAAAACGTTTCGATGGAAGGCTTGAGGCTTGTCATCCGTCGCCGCAGTACTACGGAAAACCATAGTAAATAGGACCTACGTTAGACACAAACACCTCTATATTTACGCGTACCTTTTTTTACTGAAAATAATTGGTCCTATTTAATATGGTCCCCCGTAATAATGTGTCCGGCTTGGTCAACCTTCGACAAAACGGCTGATAGCCCACACACTTTTATAATTTTACAGTAGCCTCATTCGATAATTCTCCAAAGCTGCGGGAGACAGGGTTAGGGTTAGGGTAACGAGTCGAACATGTTTCGACGATGTTTGCCAAAGCTGAGTCAAGCGCCAAGTGTAAAGTAGTCAAGTCGTACACGTAGTTTGTTGCCGGACGGGTATGCGTCGGTTGAGGGTAAACCGGCCACGACCGAATACCACATCAGTTTTAAGGGATTCATCAGCCCGCGCGCACCCCCCCAACGTATATCGCACTTCTTCGAAATGCTATAATATGTACGTAGATACGCACGGTTAGGAAATGAGCACGGGCGCATTCCAAATTTCCCTAAGGGGGGAAAGAGAGGTTTCGCTTATTAGAGATACACCGCAACCAGTGAGCTACGAGCAATCAGCGGGTGCCTGCTAGCTCAGTGGGTATGTTGTAGTCTCCAACAAAAGCAGCGCCGACTGCTCGCTGACTACTATTCATACGTAACTCAGTGGTTATGACGAATCCCTAACAAACGCGGCGCTGGCTGCTAGCTAAGTGGTTATCCTGTAGCTGTGACATCGCTGTCGATCGACGCGAAACTCTGACCCGAACCGCCATCCAACCTCTCTTGTCGTCGGGCGGTTCAGTCGTGCTCGTGGTCGCGAAAGCGGTGACCGGTCCGGGCGCGATCCTGAACACGTCCGTCGATCGTCCGGAGATGGCGGGGGAAGGAGGGGGGGTATGGGTCGCAAGGGGAAGAAAAAAGAGAGACGTCGGCGTGAAACTCGGTGAGTGGAAAAAAACAAGCATGTCACGTTTATGGCGTGCTTGTACGCAGTGCCGCAGCCCCTACGGTGTTGGGGTTTAATGCCGCTTACACATTTACACTTGGAGGTTCGTAGTGGGTGAATGGGCCTAGACTACAGTAGGGGGGGAAAGTTTAGGTCTTGCGCTCAAGGCAGCTCGTACGATTGGCGGGCCTCTTTATTTGTGAATCTCTTACGCTTGTCTTACGCTTGTTTTCCTTCTGATTTCGCAATATCTCTCTCGAGTCAGCGGATGACCGATGACAGGATCTTCACCACCAATCGATAGCTTTGATTGCTGGCGATTCAGTTGCGATTGACACGCTAGCAACCTCCTACGCTGATTGCTAGTCTCAGTTGCGCTGATGTTTCAGCACCCCCTCACGCTGGCTGCCGGTAATTCTTCTTCGTTGAGATTTTACAGAGGTTCCTGTACCGAAAACGCAGTTAACTATCAGCTCGAGTGAATGGAAGCTCACCGCTTGGTTTTGTTTTCGTTCTGCAACGAAGGGAGATAACTTTACAAGACGGCTAGTCGGCCGAGCGAAGCAACCGCAACGCTCGTCAAAGCACTTACATTGGACTTTACTGCAGTACATCTATAGACTACCAGGCCGCTGCGTCATACACCCCTTGTAGCCAACCATTTTCCTCGAGAACACCACGGTTGCGATGACGCTGGTTGAGCGTCTGTAAGCTTTGCTTCTGCACGTGTCAGGGTGTAGCGGGTGCGAGAGGTACAATATGGCAGCGATCGAAGCAGCGGCAGCTTGTCCCGCCGAGTGTATCAGTGGTGTTCTCTTCCGGTGGAGCCTGGTCGGCATCTATTCGTAAAAAATGAATATAGAACTTCATTTTATGCCACGATGTAATTTTACGTAGGCCTAGCGGATGTTTTCGTAAAGCTTGCCGATTTTTTTGCCCGCAGATGTAAGGGCCGTTTGGCTATATGTAAATAGCCAAGAAGTCCTTACCTTTCCAGATAGAAGGGTTGTGTATACCAAAATATGTATTAACAGCTGAACAAAGCACACCTCGAACAGATCGTTCATTCCCACTCGATGGTCTATACATTTCAGGAAATATAAAATCCTGGTCTTTATGGTCTGTATGATCTACGTAGCTCGCGGGAGCCGTGTCAACTTACACGATCTCGGGCATGTGTCCTTGGTTGGGTCTGTACTTATACATATCATGAACGGCGTATCATAGCGGCATGTTAGGATCGAGATGATCTTGGTCGTGATATATCCGACGTGTGGAACAAATGCAGTTGGTGCATAGTACGCGCCACTACGCAAGAAACGCCTGCGTATTTTAAGGGTCAGGCTCAAAATATTGTGTCACGCAGGGCGGGCGCGTCCTGAGCTACTTTTATTTTCAAGCAATGGTTTTCTTATGTTTCGCGCAAAATCGTCGAACAAAAACAAAATCAACTCTTAATTCATGAAGTGCTACCGAGCACTGCTAAATACCAAAGAAATACTTAAACAGCTGGACATGGATGATAAAATAAAACCGATAACACAATGCATCACACTCCAAGTTACGCCCGCGAGAAGATCCAACGCCACTTTAAGTTTTCCACCACGGCTGGGGGGCATAGCTTGGCGGTTTCGGATAGAAAACTGAGACCCAGCCGCTGTTTTTCCCGAAACCGAAAGCTACGAGATTGGTTCTGAGTTGGGATTGGGAAATGGGAATTGGGGATTGGATTACCTGCTAGCTTCGAGCCGCGCATATTTCAAAAGAAAACCTGTTTGCCGGTGTGCATGCATGGTCCCCCACACACTTATAGGTATGCTGACGATGCACGCGACGGTGGCGTAGTCCCAGAAGCACGCCAGTCCCGGCACCACCGTGATGATAGAGATAGCGAGAGCCACCGCCGATCCCGCGAAGCTAAAAGAAGAACCGACCGCAAGCACAGTCACGAGGCTCAAAAGAGTGTGAGCAAGCACGGCCGTGATCATCATCGCCGCCGCCTCTCCCAGGGCAGCACAGGTGTCGAAAGGGGAAGAGCCGGTGGCGCCGGAAGCGGTGGAGAGGCTAGTGATTTCGGCAACCCGCGGACAGAGGTACGAAACAACGAGCAAACGAAAGAGCAAAGGGGCGAACGAACTAACGAACGAACGAACGCGATGGCGAAGTGGGCCCCAACTATAAAAATCTGCGGCCTTTGTCGACACGAACGGTATAATCTGCACAATCCTTCTGGACGCTAAAGGAAAAAAATGAAGCTCTGCGGAGACCTTATAGACGTCAACGGTCTGCGCAGTTTGTTTTAGACACCAACATCACAAAATTGAAAATCTGTGGGGCCTTCATAGACGCCAACGACTGGAATCTGTGAGGGTTTATATATTTACGCCCATGGTAAAATCGGCGCCATTAATCGACGCCAACGGTAAAATATTTCATGACCTTTGCAGGCGCCAACGGGAATATCGGCGGTATTTTTTAGACCAACGGTAAATCGACAGCATTTATCAACGCCTATTGTGTTGTGCTGTACTGCTGTATGCTACTAACTGTACTGCTGTGCTATGCTGTACTGTGCTGTACTGTATTGTACTGCCCTGTATGGTGTTGTCCTTTACCTGTGCTGTGAGGTACTGCACTGTGCTGTACCGCGACGACCTTTGGTAAAAACAACTTCTCCAGCTTTAGAGGTTCGACCGTTGGCATGATTTTACATCCTGCGTATGATGATAGTTCACGTGCTTCGCCTTCCCTGCCGTTAACCCATGTAGAGCTGCACCCACCCGTGTTTTGGGGGACAAACTGGTCAAAATTAGAGTGACAGGAGAAGGTTTAAACTGCGTACATAGTAAAATGGCTAAGCCCAAAACCACCAAGTGTTATAAGTATTAGTCTGTTTTAAAGCTTAGTTTGGGCAGACGTTCGGTTAACCTTTCACCAGTAACCCAACAAACTTATGAATAGTACCTTGACAACAAACACAGTATCGCGGTAAACTATCTACCCCTGCACCCTGCTACGCACGTGACCAGTAGGTTGTGGCGGCTTCGCCAAACCCGTCAGGACTGGCAGCGTGGGCGGGGAGAGATCACCTGGACGACGACGACGAGAAAGTCGAGATCGTCTTTGGAAAGTGAGCGAGCGGTCTACAAGCCTTTTTCCCTCGGTCGGCGAGTTCTTCCAGGCAAATGTAGTAGTAGTGTTGGATATCGAACGAATGATTCGAGTTCGATACGATACCGATAAACGAAAAACTATTAATCGATATTATTTCGATACTTGATAACAAGTACCTATTGGATAGTTCTTCAGTTGAGGAGTATACTAGTAGTCAGTAACAGTCAGTCAGTAATAGTCAGTATTAGTCAGTAATAATCAGTAATAGTCAGTACTGATCAGTAACAGTCAGTAATAGTCAGTAATAGTCAGTAATAGTCAGTCATAGTCAGTCATAAATATGTTGGCCAAATATGTGCTATCCCTATCATAGCACGCCTCTGAGCTGGAAACTACAATAACAATCCACAACATCACAGTTAGCCCAGTATAGCTGTCCTCGCCCACTGATACATGCAAATGCAGCACTAAGTAAGCCCCCATTTTCCCAAGTGCCCACGACAACCGAATGTGCTGCCTGCCGCTGTGGTTGTTGTTGTTGTTGTTGTTGTTGTTGTTGTGGTGGTGGTGGTGGTGGTGGTGGTGGTGGTGGTGGTTTTTGTTGTTGTTTTCGTTTCTCATTCCACGGTATAGACAGATATATAAACCGGAAGCCTTCCGCATGCAACCTAGCATACATCGATGCTGCTACACTACGCATATAACTAACAGTTGTTACTGTTGCTGCTGCTGCTGCTCGCGAAGGTATACGAGAGCCGTGGTAACCGTCCAACGTCTCGTCAGAGGATTCCGGGACCGCGGTCGGGTTTCGAGAAGACGCGACGCCCGCGTGACCCTTAGGGACGCTTGCCTCGAGGTCGGGATGGACATCGTCGAAGATTGTATCCGCCAGGTATGTGTTTGCAAGGCGTGATTGATCTCCCCACGGGCGGAGCTTCAACGATGATCTCTAACCGAGATAGCGGTCATGAGACGTTAACGCGGCTTGGTCGCTACGTAGGGTTCGGTACTTTTCAGGATGCTGAACTTTGGGGTAGTAGCATATGGCAGGGAGGGGGGGTGGGGGGAGGCGTACTCATTTGTTGCTCGCCTTAGTCACTTGATCATTGACCACGCATCCCTTTCAAGATGGGCACCGTTCCTGCTCCTAATAGGGATGCCTCCAACATTTCGAGGGCTCATTACGTCGTTGCCATATTGCATAGAAATCTTTTGCTAATCTTACCCCCTTCCTGTTTCGCCGTCTGTCGCCACCATCTATCGCCTAGGATAGCGATCGTTTTCTAGCTACAATATAGTGTACCAACATTTCCATATCTCATTCGTCTATTATCCTCATTTTCTCCGGGGGGAGGAGAGGGGCTCAGGGGGATCGAAAAAAACACATCAAACAACGCAAACAACACCAACACCAGCACCATCGCCACAACCACGACCGCTATCACCCCAAGCAACAAATCGGCATCCTTGCCCCTTCGCTCTCTTACCCCCTCCCTTTCCCGCGCGAACCCATCATCTCAAGGTAATGGCCCCTGATGTAATCGCCAGCGTCCTGGCCGAGGGAGTGGAAGGCGTTATTGCTCCGAGCAAGAGGGCGGGAGCGCCCATTGCCGCGCAGGCTCTCATGGATGAGGTTGGTGCAGTTGTCAATTTCTACTCAAGGATACTGTGTGTAGTACTATGTCGTTTCCTTGAAAACAATATTCGTTGGGATTCTTAGAGGGAGGGGGGGGGGGGGGGGGGGTACTCATTTGTTGCTTGCCTTAGTCATTTGACCATTGACCACGCATCCCTTTCGAGACGGAGGGGGGGGTGTACTCATGTTGTGCACGGCCGTAGTCATATGACCATAGACCCTCGCATCCCTACAATGCCGGGACGGAGCGCGTTGGGTTTTCACCAACCAGGCAGACATTGCTTGCACCAAGCGCGAAACGCCGTGAGGTATTGGGCGAGTCGCATGGAGGGTGAGCTGCATCCTGCTAAGAACCGCCTCTGAGGCGGACTTGCATATGGACGACAGCTTCAATGAGTTAATTTAATTTCTGGTGTGGCCACTTCCGGAGACAGCAATGGGTTTTACTATGTAACTGCCTCGCGGACGCCTTACCATTTTAACACTACGTGAAACGACCATTCCCCTTGTGCGGAACAACGAGACGGAGGGGGGGGGGGGCTCAGTTGATTCCTGCTTTAGTTTCCACGGCTTCTCTTGCTTTCTTCCTCGTTCTGTGTCTGTGTGCCTGCCGTGAGGCAGGGGTATATCCGACGCAAATGTCAGTGTGGAAATAATTATATCGTGGGTTGCGTTTATGAAAAGTCGAGCTAACATTTCTTGAAGTCCCAAATTATTCACCCCTCCAGGACTGCACTCCCCTTTTGGGGGTCAAATTACTTGGAATTGGAATTAATATATACTTCGGTATGTTTTCTTCACAGTCGAGCAATAAAAGGGCTTTCGTATTCCCTTTCGAATCCTTAAGGCTTGCCACTATGCCCCAAAATACTAGCGCAGTTTATATTTAATATTAATTTGTAAAAGTTTATTATATTTCGAGACAGAGTGGTATAAGGGATACAAGGGATAGCCACCAATAACAATGATGACATTTAGTGTTATCAACCGTCCACGAAGCGAGTGAGCTCCCCAGCGGCGCGGGTATGACGTAGTGTCGCGCCCGTGCCGAAGGATTCCTTGCATTGCAACCATGGTAACTCGGACACCAACCATTGTATCATATCATCATATCATCCACCAATAACGCAGAGGCCGTTACTACTGCTGATGTAACCGTCACTTTTTATCGTCACATTTCCCGTCTGAGTTGCCAAGAGGGTATAGTAGGGCCATCCTCGAGTACGGTACAGCAACGGCCACGCGAAAGCAGCCCGAGCTGTTGGGGGATGTTTGTGAAGTGTCCGGTCTGAACGAAACGGAAAATAGAGCTGTGCGACAAACGCGATACCGAGGCCAGACGATGCTGCTCTTGCCCTGCTTGCGCGCTGACTTTATAGATAGACGGCTGACAGGACCGAAGTCGTCATTTGTTGGGGGCCACTTTATATATATATATATATATTATATATAACCTGGGGTCCCTAAAGGATCTATAGACGAGCAGGCGGACAGACGAAAACCCGCGCCTATGATGTGTTTGTGTTCGACAGCTCGATGGTCAGCTCACCGAAATGCCGAATTGACACCCACCCCTCTCTGCACCCCTCAAAACGATGCTTCCAGTTCCGTGTGCAGACGTGATACCCCCCCACTCCACCCGGCCCAACCCATCCACCCCACCCCACCCCGCCACCCCTCCTAATTCCCCCCACCCTTGTGCGACAGACAGTGGCGTCGATGGTTGCCGAGACTGCGAAGCTGGCCGTCCGGGAAGAAACAAACAGGTAATAAGCCGGACGCGAGCGAAGACATAGCGTGTTGTCGTAAAACAAGACGCGTGTTTGGTTGGCTCTTAACATTTTACAGGAATAGCGCACTATTAATAGCAGGTAAAACAACCACGTTTCATTAAAATACGCGTGTTTGTATGGTAAATATAGAATATGTACCTGGTATTATAAGCAGATGACGTATCATGTACCTGGTATGTTTCCATTAATAGAAACAGATTACCTTTTTTTTGTCGATAACCTTCGTCGACAAGTAGGACAAAGTTTTCTCGAACAAACCAGGTATGATGCAACTTTTTGGAATAGAATACGCAACTTTCCCGAATCTACCAGATAAGACGTAATTTTCTCGAATATGCCGGTCGCCCAGGCGGTCTAGCCGTACCCTCGAATGCTGCTAGAGTTGATTCCTTGAGTTCAAATCCCACAATGGTGATAATTTCTTTGTTTGCAAAAATAAAAAAGGGGCTAGCTGCTGAAAGCGCCTTCGGAGCGTGGGTAGTCGCAATAAGACGCGAGTCGACGAGGGAAGAAAGGGCTACGTGAAGTCTTCCTAGCGATAAAAATGAAGTCTTCCAACCGTCGTGGGCAGGGGGGGGGAGAACCTGCTATGTGACCCCGGATCTGAGTTACGACTACGGTAGGAGGGAGAGAGGGAAAAAGGGCGAAGATAATAAATGGGAATAAAAAAACAAACAATGCGTACCAGGGTAAGACACGATTCGATCGAACACAACCAGAGGTACGACACGATTTGCTCGAAAATATCTGGCGAGGCAACTTTCTCGAGTAAAACATGCAGATTGCTCGAATTTACCAGGAACCGACTCGATTTTCTCGAATAAAGTTTTCAGTTCGCTCGAATATGTATGCCAGCATGAGACACGCTTTTTCCCGCACTTTAGGCTCAATGTGCTCGAACAACAACGCACTGTGCTCGAAAATAGTTTCGGCGGTGGGCAAACCTCAAGGCTCCCATCGACCCGTGACCGAGGGGTAACTTCGGAGTAAAACCAACCCTCGCAAATTTATTTCAAGGGTGCCTCGCTCATTTCTATTTATCAATAGATGGCTACGTGATTGTTTCGTCGCTGTTACCCCTGTTCTCTCCCTCCCCCCCCCCCCCTCCTCCCATCCCTCCTCCCTCACCTCTCCCCCACCCCCGTCTTCTTCCGTCTGCCCGCCCCCACCCGTCCCCTCCCCCACCCCCCCTACTCCTTCCGCCTACTTCCACTACTGTTATTTGTATGAATTTTCGCTTGCCGCCCTACGCCCGAGAATAGCCACCTGGACGTAATTTTTGTGAGAGATCGAAGGAACCCCCTCCTTGCGCTGGTGGATGATGTGGTGTCCGACACGCTCAGGGTCTGCATGAAGGAGGTGAGGATGCAACCCGAAAACCCATATTAGCTAAATTTGGCCTATACATCTGTCTGTTGGTGCTGGTGCTGCTGGTGCTCGTGTTGTTGTTTGTTGTTGGTGTTGTTGGTGTTTGTGGTGTTTGTGGTGGTGGTGGTGGCGTTGGCGGTGGTGGTGTTGGTGGTGGTTATGGTGATGGTGGTAGCGTAGGTGGTGGTTGGTGGCGGTGGTAGCGGTGCCTGCCAAGATCAATTGTTCAAACAAGCCAGAATAAGAACCAACACGCCTCATTCTCTCTTACAACAAACCACGGAGTATTCCCGGTCCGGTTCCCGGCCTCTAGCAACCTTCTTCCTTTATCTGGTGGTGGTAGTGGTGGTGGCGTGGGTGTGTTATTTATCAAGCCCAGCCACCGTAAACGCCGCAAACCGACAACTAAAACGGAAACGGCAACCCAAACGCAGGGGGTGGTGGAGGCCGTGAGAGAGTGCACGGAAGACTTCATGTTCGGGCGGCGCCTGTTCGCGCTGGTGGAGGAGCTGATCGAGGAGGAGGTGGTCGGGTCGGCTGGGCCAATCGCACACGGGGTGTACTACAGCTCCTCGGCAAGTCAGAGTTGGAGAAAAAAATGTTTTTTTCGCATTCTCCGTAAAGAGCGTTGAGTTCGCACAGAGATGCGATCGTTTTTCATTTTCAGCGCTCCATTTTTCCCAGAATGGAAAGGTTGCGAAAACTGAACAAGGTATTTCTCGTCGAGAGCGTTCCGAAAATATACGAGTGGTCGGCTTCGAAGAACCTTTAGGCTCTCATGCCGTCGGATTGGAAGGGTGGAAAATGTCGGTTTCGACGGGGATGCGTGGACTCAGCTTGCTTGATTGAAAAAAAGTTGAGATCGAAAAGGCTCTTTTTCAACAAGTATAAGAAAGTCCGATATTGTCTCCGATCGGAAACCGGACTTTTCGATCCACGTTATCCGACTGCGTCAGAATTTTCCTTACCGGTGTCGTGAAAAACGAGCGCCGAAAAACGGCGGCACCTCCGTGCGAACTCAACGCTCTTGACGATAGTCTGGGACGATGGTGAAGGTGGATGCAAATGCTGACGATGAAGCTGGCCAGAGTCAGCCATTGCTTATTATAAAATAGGTACGTAGCGAGTTCGTTGCGTACAGAAAACTGTTAGGTTTTGTAGACCACTCTAAAAACTAACACGCCCTCCGTAGTAGCACGCGCGATCGAAGTATCACACTAAGCTTGTGAGGGATTGTTCGATCTCGCTGCTGTGGTGTTTATCTGTTTTTCTTCAAAAAGGTATACATAGGGATAGTCTCATATGTTTACCATTGTCAATGCGAAAGCTCGTGCGATAAAAGCGACGGCTAGCTTGAGTTTCTCCAACCGTCATCTAAAACGCCGCTTTTTGTTTGACCCGCTGTGATTAAAACCACGGTTATATTGAGTTTTGCCAACCGCCACCTAAAACGCCACTTTGTTTTGTTTTTACTCGCTGTACTTGACGTGGGGCATTCAACAACCAACCTCTTCGCTGATAGGCTATAAAAACGACGGTTACATTGAGTTTCGTCCACCGTCACCTATAACGACGTTTTCTGTTCCACTCGCTGTAGTAAAAGCGTAGGTTACATTGAGTTTCGTCAACCGTCATCTAAAACGCCGCGTTTTAATGTTTTTACTGACTGTATTTGGCCTGGAGCAACCAATAGCCAACCTCTCCGCTCTTCGCTGACAGGCTATAAAAAAGGCCGTGACATTGAGCTCCGCCCACCAACCGTCGTCACATAT